>JAACJT020000033.1:2111738-2125994 GCA_009936485.2 Gymnarchus niloticus | reverse complement strand
CCACACACTAAATCCAGTGACTCTCGGTACATCGTGTCCTGTAGACAATTCAGTTCGGTGTGGGATTCCACACACTAAATCCAGTGACTCTCGGTACTTTGCATCCTCTGGTGCTGCCTTGCCATCTCACTGTTGTGAGCGATGCTTCACATAGCCTTCTGGACGCACTGGAATATTGTTTTGCGTGTGCTTCATCTTCTCCTTCTTGATCACTGCTAACAATCCTGAGGGGTGGCTATTCCTGGACTGGGAGCCTGGAGGCCTACCCTGTGGTGAACCCTGCTACTGGGGTAGTGGCTGTCTGACACACTGGTGAGGTTTATAAGAACAAGGCCTTCCTTTTTGTCTTCTGAACGTACGCAGTTTATTGAGCACCAGGAGGAAAACAGATTGATTCGGTCCTCAGTGAATCAGCTGACGCCAGAATCACATGGAAGTGGTACAGCAAGTTGCAATGTGCTGACAAGGAAAGTCTGGTTGTTGGAGGCACGGGTCTGATTCATTTGGAGGAGGAACAGAAAACGAGTGAGTGATTAGATGAGCAAGTGAATGTGCCATTTAACCTCAACTTCTTACTGATGGAGAAACTTCTTCCATCATTTTTTTCCCTTTGATTCTAAAAACATTTATTACAATTTAATAGCAATTAAAATGACACCTAATTCTTTTAAAATCGCACACATGCAACAGACATATATAACATATAATCAGTAACTTCCATTGTTCCTTTTAGGTCTTAAATCAAAGTTATGGGGGATAACAGCAAAATTTACTTTATTCCAGTTTTTCTTTTTCAAATAAAAGCATATCGATCCAGACCGCTTGTTCATTTAAGCATTTTTTTCCCGAACAAACATGAGATAACAGCGCATGTTATTTTGCTTGTTATGAATTTATTTCAATATGTATGTCTATTATGAAGAAATGTAAGACAAGATAAAGAGATGATTTTAAAAAATAACAGAAAAATGAAGTAGCACTGTACTCTGTTTAGTTGGGTAACTTGTAATCTTCACTTGGTAGTTGTGCCTACGTGGGACGTCAGAATTTATCTAGCCAATCACAGTCTGCATATGATCTAAATATACAAATCCGATTTCAGAGGGGATTGATGGTGTGTAACAACATTGCACCTGTGTGCAGTGGGATTGCATAAATTGCGTCTCTGGCCTAGATTGTGACAAATATGAATGAGCATTTCCTTCAGGATGCCAACTAAGGCCAACTGAGGAGTTGAAAAGCTTATAAATGAGCTATGATAGACGCCCACTAATCTAACGTACTGTACTTGTGATTTCCGCTATGATTACTTCACTGACGTGTGTGTGTGTGTGTGTGTGTGTGTGTGCCTGTGTGTCTCTGCAGCTGCACTGACGATCAGATTATTTCAAGCACATTGAAGGCACATACAACAGGAACGGCAAATCAAATCAAATCTAAATCTAATACAGGTATTTAATTCTGTTTCAGTTAACTTTGTCTCTCTGTCTGTTTTAAACATCACTTTCAATATTAGTCAAGCTTGGACTTCCTGCAATAGAATTTCCAGAAAAATATTTTCGAGCAGAGACTTCAATAGGCTATGAATTCCTATGTACTCTAAGCTGTGGTACAAAAGGCACTGTCACATGCGTTTATCTACCTTTGTGTGTCAATAAACACTGCACAATACTAACATTTAACAAGGGAAACATTCTGGAAAGTCAAACACTGTGAAAAAATAATAAAAAAGTACCTTGCCACTCACAGAATCAGCTTGTCTATATATGTGAGCTTTGAAAACTCTTCAAAAATGTCTTGTACAGCCTCGCTGTTGCTTAATTTGTGTTCACACCATCTGATGTTTCATCCATAAAGGGGGCAGTTGATAGCCTTTCTAAAATATGTGGGATGACTTTTATCATGTATAATCATGACTGCAACATGATTATAGCGTGCAATTCAAAGGAAGCCAACAAAAAAACGATGACAGACACGGTAATCTGGATGTCATACCAACAAATGTTTAGTGGCAGCTTATTATATGCAAGAAGCTCTTAATGAAGGTTCTTATGTCCCAGATACCTTATTATTTCATGAGAAACTGTATAATGCCATTACCATTTAAATACAGCATGCCTGACTTAAATAAAGGTAATATTTTAAACGCTGTTCTCATAAGTATTATTTTCCAAGTACTATGGAAGATACTACGAGTACATGTGATTTGACCATGTTACAAAGCATTGTGACATAATCTGGGTCAGAAAATGACCACAAGTAACGTGGTTTATGAATATTAAAAAGAGAAGAAAAGAAAATGTAGTTCTCTGTGGACGTGAGAGAAAAACAGAGAAAACGTCCAACATGTTGACCTTATATAACATGGATTTCACTGACGCAACACTCTGCCACGTGTATAGCTAATATAATATATTAACATACAATATATATGGATGTATTAAAATTGAATTTGATCTTACTGTGCAATTATTACACATTAATCAAAATATTGTATAATAAAGGAAAATACAAACCAGTTTAATATTCTAATAATTCAAGGGTGTCAAGGGTAAAGAGGATTAACACTGATTTGCATAATGAACAACCAAGACAATAGAAATGTGAGGTAAATAAAGTCCTTCCTTGCATCCATCCATTTATGGTGTACATAGTTTATTATTCAATATTTGCAGTCTATAATTAAAGTTGTTTTACTTGTATTTGGTAATGGAGATTAATTAGTGACCTGCGACAAATGCAGTATATGTTGAGAAGTAATGAGTTCTCTTTTGGACTTTAATTTATCAGTGATTTGCCAAGTCATCTAAACAACTGGAAATTAACTTTAAAGTCTTTAATGTGCTTTGTGTTTATCTTGATTTTTCCACATTATTTCGAAACATAATGGGCCCGTGCTTCATGATGCGTGGTCCTGACCAGACAATGCAAAATATAAGAATGAAATTATCACTGAGATTTTGATTCACGATTCCTTAAAACTGAAAGGTCACCTTAAGAGGGAAACACGACAATAACTTAAATGGGTCAACATCGTAGCCTGGGCCTTTCTGAATGCTTGGCTCACGTTTTAATTTTAATATTAAGTCTGTATATAAAAAGTGGTCAATCTTGATATTAACACAGCATTATATTGTTCACACGGAATTTCTAAATGCTGCATTTTTTAAGTGATACAAAAGACATTGTGGGAGTAGGGTACAGAAGTTTACTATACATTGCCTGTTTTAAAAAGTATTTCAGAAAAAGGAAAAAGGAAAGAAAAAAGACTTGTGAACTATGCAGACAAAATTGCACATGCTAAATGTGCCCTAAGAAGTAAATACAGAACATTAACTGTTGTAAACATCAGTATGTATGTGTTCAGTAAGCAGATTTTGAATCAAGGTATATAAAAAAAACAAACAAATTCATATTTATTCTGAAAAGCGCACACACACACACACACACGTATATATACGTGGTTATACTTAGATTTATTCATTTTGCAACAACTTTCATTAAGCAGAAAGAGATTCTGGCTTTTTAAAAACTGTTTCATAAAACACTAAAGAGCGGAAATCCTACAAATTAGGGCCATATTTTTGAAATATATTGTACTAGACTTCAGATATGTATAATGTAACAAAACTACTAGCACCAATAATAATAATAATAACAATAATAATACGAACTATTGTTAAACTTTTAGTCGTAAAAATACACTACAATTGAGCTTATCTTTGACTGCTTTTCTTATCACACAGTTATCGTGATTGTTTTAAATTTAATTCGTCTTCATAATAATGTACGGTTGCTTTTCAGTGGTGTTCACGCAATTGCACCTAAACCTAGCAACACAGCGCCCTAACTTAAAAAATACCTCCATGCACATCCTTCGCACGGCGTAATATGAGGCTCCGCCTACGCTACGAACTCATTGGTCGAGCGTTTCCGATTAGGCAGGGTCACTCAGCCATCCTGTGGCCAGTCTTTCCGTCAATCCACCTGAATGGCATCGTTTCTATCGCCGGCCCCGCCCCACAGCTGCCGATGCTATTTGAGTGAGAGACGGTAAAAAGCACACTCAGAGCTGGTCTAGCATCGTCAATGGGAATCTGGCGTTTTGGAGGCAAAGCGCACACCGACTAGCTAACTTCCAACCGCACCATGGTTTCGACTTCGGTTCGTTTTCCGTGGATTACCCTTTGCCTTCATTTATGTTATTTTACGAACACTGGAATAGCACAAAATGCGAAAGAAGGTAAGCGCTAAAGTTTACTCTCTTCTGGCTCTGGCGTCCTGTCATTCTGGACATTGTCGCGGCCCCCGTGGTAAAGTGAAGTGCAAAACAAGGGCTGGAAGTGCCTCAGTGTGTAACGATGCAAAAATCAAGTGCTTTGCCTGGACCAGCTCGATAAAACAATCTGTAAAGTCCGACGCTTAATAATACCAATGAAAATTCACGCAATGACAGAATGGATTTATGTAACAATAGATTGGTAACTAAACCGTTACATTGTTACTGTTTCCCTGATGACAGCAGTTATAAAGCCCACCATGTAAGACTGGAAAGCCGACCTAATATCGGAAAGTTTGCAAGGTTTTAAGACATATATGTATATATATATTTTCCCCCCATTTATTGATAAGCGTACAGTTGAATAGCTGCGTGGTAAGAAGAGCTATAATCAACCTCTAATCAACTGAGAATGCTTCATCACGATCGCAGGAATACAAGCTACGCTTTCTTAAGCAATTAAAATTTTGGTTGATTTAAAAAAAAAAAACCAAAACGATAATACAGGGAAAGTGTGGATAAGAAAGTGTGTCCCATTGGCAATAAGATATGAAGCACGCATATGGTGGCATCTGTGTTTCACGTTCTTGTTAGGAAGACTGCCTGTATTTCATGTAAAAAGATCGGACAGTTTCAGGGCTGCATCATGTATAACTAGGCATCGTTTGTTGTCGGCTCATATCATATTATCCATTATATCTAAATGCAATTGCCCGGTGTTTCACAGGTACAGCAATTATTAGTTGTTTTGTCAGTTATTTTTTTCCCTTTCCTGGTGCAGACTTCAGAAGAAAATCAGCATTCGTTTCGTCCGTTTTTATTTCAATTTAACACAATTCGGGTATCACAAAGAGTAATTTACACGGCGTGTCGATCGTATTGCTTCGCAGCCGCAATATTTGCACCCTGTTTCAGCAATGCAAACGTGAATCGGGGGATTGAAATTTACCCTGAATCATCTGTAGATCAAAAACTATTGAGCGTGGAAGATTTTCGGGTATGATTTTGCAAAAAAAAAAAATAATCTCGGCCGCTCAGCATGCTTGGAACAGTTTCGTCCATAGCCCAGTACAGATATCGCATGCATAGGATGCATAGGAACATAGACATTTTTTCACTTGTTAACTTGTTCACTTGTTTGTGTATTGGTAAGACCATAAAATATCACACTGCAGCTGCGGGAGAGGTCAAAGTTACCGCGCTGTAGCAGAATGGTCACCCTTAATAAAACTGTAATGTATTGAAAAATGACACAGGAATAAGTCGGTGCGTTACGTCTCCTTGGGCGGCAGGTGTGTTTTCCCCTGCAAGGTTCTGTAACAACAACAACAACAAAAAACAGGGTTTGACAAAACTGGGTAACGATTATGGCGGATTAGGTCCTCTGTAGTCGCTCTGAGCTACATTTGTTAGCTGATCACTGAGATAAACGTGGAAAAAAAAGCCAAATAATGCAGCAGTAGCATAAAGGGCTGTGTGAAGATGATGACATGCGGTAGTTAAGTGCTGTGGGAGAAAAGGGCGCGCAGAGGCGCTCGCGACGCTGGCCGTTGACGCACGTGCGCCGCTCGAGCAGCGGCGTCCCCTTCATTGAGGAGCAGGTGTGAGGACACTCCGGGAAGCTCCAGTGACACCACTGCGGAGTGCCTCCCTTTACCTTCATCTAGTGTTCCCCTTACATTCCCACCTGAATTCATTCATTCTTGGTTATTATGGCCGTTTATGTCAGCCGCAGCCTCTGCCTGCAGCTTTGATGTCAGAATGTCATGCAAGGAGAGAAGCGCTTAAATCAATACGCTGTTCTTCTCTTTCTTCCTTTCTTTTTCGCCGTCAGTGATCCTGTTGGATTCTAAAGCCCAGCAAACCGAGCTGGAGTGGATTTCCTCACCTCCTAGTGGGGTAAGTGCTAGATCAAATCATTTGGGCCCGCTAACATTTTAATTTGGTTTTGTCGTTATGAGCAGCTATGATAATCCTGTTGAAGGGAAACCCTTGCGTTCACCGATACATTTGATTTTTTTTTGTTCGCAGGTGCAGTATAAAAACTCGTTATTTTTATGTTAATATGTCGTAAGAAATGCATATTGACTCATTGACCTAATTGTATTAGCTGTAAAACCTGCTTATAATACCAGTCTAGGTGTACCAATGAAATATGTCCATCTAGTTCTTCAGTGGTCCCGGCAGAGGTTTCTAGTTGAAGAAAAATGTGGTTGTAGCTTTTAGCTCGTGTGTATATAATTATGGTTATTGTGAGTCACAGTGGTCTCATTTGGCTTCATTATAAGAAATTAAATCCAGTCGTAAAACTGACAGGTAAGAAATAGCTGTTGTGTTCCAAATGTTTGTTTCTTTATTATAATATTTCTTAGATGCCTTGGGGAAAATGTTGGAGGAAAAAAGTACTGAAATGTAGTGGCACCCTAACTGAATTATACAAAGAAAGTTAATTCAGTAAAGATTAATATCTTCACAATTTTCTGGAGTCCCAGAATGTTAAAATGAAGACGAGTATATAAGAGACAAATTTGATCGTACTTTTTTCAGGGAATTCCTCATTTGTTTAAAGAGTTTATGTGGCTGATCTGCACTGAAAAATATGTTTAATGTACTCATTCATTGGAATCAGATTTTCCTCAGATGCCGGACTTAGCTTGCACATGAGTATCATTTGGAAGTTCAGTGCAAAAAACACAGGCACTTGGACTGTAGGCCTGAGAAAAGCCATTTGTGTTAGAATGTTTGTTTATGCAAATGAAGTCAAAAGGGGGTGACATTCCAAATGTGCAAGCGGTGGGTGGCATTTTGTCCACACGGTCGATACTACTTTTGTGCTTGGGATTTGACTTGGGCCTTGAATGAGTTTGGCAGGATAAGAGTTGGAAGAGAGCAAGTTATAATTTGTCTGTTTGTTTTTGTCACAATCCCAGTGTTCTTGTTTTATATTCATTTAAAAAATGTCTGGAAAAAGAAAAATAAAATATGTTATTAGTAACGAACAAGAAGTGTTTTGCAGTTTTTAGGGATTTTTATTTGTTTTTTGTGTTTTTTTTTTGCTGTCCACCAGAAGAGATGTTTACAAAGTGCACAGATCATATTAATTTATATATTTTATTTAAAAATGTGATTCTCTGTTTAATTCAAGATAGATGCCAAAAATGATACCTTTCTGCATTTGTGTTGTCTTAAAATTGCAATTCAAATGTTGTCATGTAAATAGTGATAGTTTTAAGATAAGCATTTTTCAGTGTTCCTGTTGTAATATATTATGTTCATTCTGTAAACAATGATTTGTATGTAGGGAAAGAATTTAATAGCTTTACATATATCAGCTATACATATATTACAAAAATAGATATTTGCTTATTGAGGACTTTATTTGTAGTTGTCTTACTTATGTTTAATCAATTAAAATGAAATGGAAAATGTGTCTTTGGGGAAACCTACAGTATGTTCTTTTATTTGGAGTTTTGTATTATTTTGGGGTTAGCTGAGACAAATAACCATAATTGTTATATGGTTAATAAATCATATCGCTGTTCTTCAGTAAGGAGCTGTATGACTTTTTATGAATGACTTGGCATTGATAAGCGAGTTATGTAGCACTTTGATGCAACATTAATTGGCCAATTGGATATCACTATTAAATATCACAGAGATACGATATAGCCTTGCTCATGCATATTCATGAACGTGTGGCAATCTGATAACTGAAATGCCTTTATTTGTCCAAGCATGTGGTCAAATGTCAAAGCTGTGTCCTTGTCTTGCAGTGGGAGGAGATCAGTGGCCTGGATGAAAACTATACTCCCATTCGCACCTACCAAGTCTGCCAGGTCATGGAGCCCAATCAGAATAACTGGCTACGGACTAACTGGATTGAGAAGGGCGATGCCCAGAGGATTTTTGTGGAACTGAAGTTCACCTTGAGGGATTGTAACAGCCTTCCGGGTGTGGTGGGGACATGCAAGGAGACGTTCAACTTGTATTACCAGGAGACCGAGGCTGAGGTCGGCCGGAATATACGAGAGAGCCAGTATGTGAAAATTGACACTATTGCCGCTGATGAAAGCTTCACCCAGGGGGATCTGGGAGAAAGGAAGATGAAGTTGAATACTGAAGTGCGCATAATTGGCCCCCTGTCCCGACGAGGGTTCTACCTAGCCTTTCAGGATGTGGGGGCTTGCATTGCCTTGGTGTCCGTCAAAGTGTATTACAAGAAGTGCTGGTCAATCATTGAGAATTTGGCCACGTTTCCAGACACTGTGACCGGATCTGAGTTCTCTTCTCTTGTTGAAGTAGAAGGGATGTGTGTAAGTGATGCTGAGGAGGAAGCCGACAACTCTCCCAAGATGCACTGCAGTGCCGAGGGGGAGTGGCTCGTTCCCATTGGAAAATGTATCTGCAAAGCTGGATTCCACCAGAAGGGTGATTCTTGTGAGCGTAAGTAAAGCCATATGGAAAATTGTTTTTTGACATTTTAATTATATTGTACATGTCGAAACCCTAAAGTTCGTTAATGGACTGAAACCACTTAGGAGTATTTTTATGGCTTAGATTTAGCAAGGTATTAAAAACCTGAAATATGTTTTAAAGGTACTGAATTTCTATACATTTTTGGTTTGAGTTTAATCAGAAAATTGGATCACACACAACAGTTTTGATGCCGTTTTTCAGTGCATTGCTTCCACGTGCTGGACTTACTAACTCCCGTCAATTTAATTAATCCGAAAATGCCAATGACAAATAAGGTCAAATCCCGAAACGGAGATAGTAGACATAGGTCATTTCGTGTTGAACAGGCATATAATGAATGGAAAAATCACAAAGGTGAAGAAAATCCGCAATATTATAATTGGGGTCCGTAGTAATTGTTTGATTTCTGGGCTTTTAATTTATCGCCATGGTTGTGTTGATACCGGGATTAAATGATAACCAGCGCTTCCTTATTTTGTTCGGTGTTTCTCCCTAAAAGCACTTCCTCTACTGGCTACCGGCCAAGGCAATCACTCGCCGAATACACAGGTCTGGAGAAAATCCAAATAATCTTTCACCATTCCCTTGCCCCTTCTAAATGACCCCGGCAAAAAAAAAAAAAGAAGTGGAGGATGTTATGGGCAGAACTTGAAGTCCATAGACATGAATCTGAGTGTGCTGTGTTGCAAAACTGGGCCTCCTTCATTAGCTGTTTTTGTTTTTTTTTTTTAGGCCCTCTCTCATGGTTCAAAGTGTTATGTTTTGATCGGCAGGTTTATAAGATGAAATTTGCCATGCATTAAAAGAGGAATAGTTAGTTATGTCGGTATAAAGTACCCTATCTTGTTAGCCCAGCCTTTTGTGTACAAAATAGCCAGGCAGCACAAAAACGGGTACGAAGTGTACATGCAAGCAATAATTGAGCACTTTTTCTCTCAGGACAAATTAGCTGCCAGCTTTTTTGGCACAGATATACACAAGTTACAATGTGAAGGGTACTTGTGAAATGTATTACCAAGTCTGAAACCCTAATAGACCACATCCAGTCCGATGCGACTAACGTGGAAAAACATAATTTAACGACCAATGGGTAATTGCGAAACGTGGAAAGTATAATGGGCAGGAAAAAAAAAGATCTGGCATTATTTGGATTATTCCAAAATAGAATCATGTATAGCGCGGCGTTTTGTTTTTAGCTTTGCCGAAAATAAAATGCACATGGCCGAAAAGCATTTTTGTCATCGACTAAGTAGACAAATTGCACCGGATGCTGCTAAAAGCAGGAGCACGCTCAGTCTAGCTGAAAGCTTTGAGCACGAGCCATTCCGGCCATTCCGGCCAATTAAACAATCTTCCTGGCGGAGCAGAAATGTTTATTGAAACCTTCAGTTTTGCGAATTTGATCCGTGCGGCAGACGACGCCGGCACCTCCAGCCGCAAAAGAAATGCACTGAACGGAAATCTGTGGCCTGAAATGTTTAGCGCTTGCCCACGCAGATTGAGTCAGCCAAGGTCCACGGCGACGCATCCTAAAACAAAGGCCGTAGCGACGCAGAAGTTCATGGCAGCAGCGTTCCGCTTTGTCCCTGCGACGCGTTCTGCCTTCCTCAGGGGCCCATGGTTCCATTCGCTTTTCCTCCCTCGCCCCTTTCTTTCCGTGTCTCATAACCACACTATCCCTCCCAAGCGATCCAAATACAAGTTGAAAATGGCCCTTATGAAATATTAAGCAGGAGAGAGTGGGGGGGGGGTTGTCAGCAATGTCATTTTAGAAGGCCCCTCCGTGTACACACAAGCTTGCTCCAGAACCCGTCGCAATCAAATCATTCATCACCTCCAACGAAGAGGGACGGCTTGTCTTTCACCTCTCGCCGCATCTCTCTTTGTGCACCCGTCACTGCTGTTTTTCCTCCTCTTCCCATGCCTCTCACCCCTTCCCACTCACACCACGACCCCAACCCCAAAAGAGTGGGATCAATGTTACGGCTGCTGGAAAACAAAAAAATGCCATCTGAAGTGTCTGGCTGCAAGAAACAGGGTTTATTTGCATAAGGATGCATTGTGTAAAAATAGCGGGCATTTTTTTTTGTCTTTTTTTTTCCTCCACCAGTGCTTGCTGAAATGGAGACATCGAGACTTTCTAGGAAAAAAAAATGAGGCCTTGCTTCCAGACATTGGTGTCTTTGTTTTTCAGAACCTTGCACAATCCGAGGAATGCAGATCACGTCGTTTAACTCATCTCAAGATTTAGCCTTGATTGGAAACCTATGATAATTGACCGCTGACCAGTCCCAGCATACGCAGACAATAGACGATATAATTTATTTATTTGTTCATTTGCCCCGGAGAGGACACAGCAAATGTAATGACTGAATATGACAGGTTAAACTAGCGTAGTGGCAGGGTGGTGTGAGGCGCTCGGTGACGCCATCCGTCTCAGAAGTGTCAAAGAGACCAACAGAAGTTTGCTGGAGAGTGATCAATGGAAGGAGCCCCGAGGGAAGGGCCTGCCGATGGAAGCCGACCACAAAAGCTGCGAGGCGTTAAGCCGGCAAGCCATCAGGCCTGGTGCAGGAGCAGGCAAGGCCGCATTTTGCATTCTAAATGGATCTCAGAGCCAGGAGTTGTGTCACTGCTTGACAGCTTCCTGATTGATATGATGCGAGTTTAGACTCCAAATGTCCATCCACAACAAGTGTTAATGAGCTCATTTATGTAAAGAGGTGGGTGCAGGAAAACACTGGGGGGGCAAAGCAAGTCGGAACGAAAATAATTTTGTTGTAGGATTGAGGTCTTGTCACTGTTGCCACACGAGCATACACACCCCGTGCAGAGTCAAAGATAGGAATATGTGCTTGTCTTACACAAGAAGAACAAGCAATTGGGAAGAAATTGAGGGTTTTCACGCTACAGGGCACTTCTGAGCAGGTTTAAAAAGTCCTTTCTCCGTGCTCATGGCGTTGGGGGGTGGGGGGCAGTGCAAGGTTACGTAATAAGTTATTGATTTTCCTCCTAAGAGAAGATTGAAGTGCAGAACCACCCTTCTGGGAGCCACACAGCAACAGGGATACTGACACTGGGGTCCTCCTGGCTGGCCTGGGAGGCGCTGAGCCCCCGACCCGTTCCCGTATAGCTTTCACCTAAATGCCAGCGGGAAAAGCACGCTAAACGGCCAGACATTGTCTCGGCTGACACCGTGTCCGCCTGTCCGATCACATCCTTCCCAATAGACGGTGGCGAGCAATTACGAAATAGACATCTGTGCCAAGGTTTAGATAGCAGGAGGGGAGTAAGCTTAAGACCATAAGAGGTATGGAACCGGGGATCGATGGAAATGTCTGGACCTGTTAGCACAGGCGAAGATGAGACCCAGAAAGCCGGATGGGCTTTTGTCCCACCGGGGCGGAGGTGGGAGGGTGGATGACTCCTCAGGCAGTCGGGGGGGGGGGGGGTCAGCCAGAGCGATCATCCATCTTCCAGTGTGACAGCGCCCTGTCAGCCCAGCGCCCACGTCACCGGGGGAGTGGGGCAGGACCTCCAATGAAAGCGGCAGCCAGTTTGCAGCCAAGTGTAAATGAAGTTAATATTCGCTGACCTTATGCATCGGGAATGAGGGACCCTGGTGTCACCTGGGCACTAATGCCACCTGATACTAAATGGCACACATGCTCCTTTAAGGGTTTTGTGGTCAGCGTGTGTGTGTGTGTGTGTGTGTTGTTTTCTCGCTGCAGCACAGAGCTCATCTTATCTAACCTGCATCTGTGTGTGTGCTGACTGACAATCACAATGAAAAGAAAGCTGAGTGCTGAGTTTGAGGTAGCTGGCATCCTGTTAGTCAGGTTTATCAACACTTACTATTAAATGTCCTTATTTTCGGACACGTGTGCAGCGGGTTCAGGACGAAGGATTCTTCTCACTGTCCCCACAGCCGTTATGTGTATTTCTTATTACCCGCCAGTTTATATTTATATATACTTGAGTTAGTTCCAGGCAGCTTTTCGATGGCTGTTGTCAGAAAAGGCATTGACGACACCTCGGGACATTTGTAATCGTTAAGAGGTGGACTTGGTGTTTCATAATTTTTTTTTTTCCGACCCTGACACTCCTTACAGCAAGATTGAAACACTTGTGTGCAAATGCTGCTTGCAGATGAGGAAAAATGAAAAATAAAATGCCTTAACAGGCCTCTGTTGTTCTTCAGCTCAACCCACCCTGACACGAGACGAGTGTGTGCGATAGCCAATGAGAAGACAGCATAGCCCACAGGTGGAGATAATGACCCATAATTACTATGGCTTTTTAATGGGAACTCCCGATCGAAGACAAAGTTTTAATGGAGCACTTTTACGTTTTTATACAACGCATGATGATCCAAGTATATTGTCACATGGGTGTGCTGTAATGTTCTGCACACATCACTTTGGCACTCAATGGGAAATGCGAGTTTTGTATCCAAGGTAACCTGTTTTTTGTGACTTCTAATTTAGAAACATATTCATAAGGTTCAAACACAGGGGTCAGCTATAAAATGAATGGCTTGTTTGTTATAGTTCTCAAAGTTGCAACACAATTTGCTCTCTTAGGTATTTTTCACTTTTGCGAAAAGAGCTGAATTTGTCTGATGAGCGGAAGAAAATTATTTCATAAAAAAGGAATTTGGAGAAACATGTAGGAGAGTCTTTATACAAAAGAATATGATCTTCTATTAAATCCTTAAATAAAACAAGTTTATGGACCGGTTTTGAAAAATGACATCTGCATTGAGGTAATTGAATTAATCTGTTGACCTCTCTTTTTTAGTAGCCTGCCTACCTTTTCAGAATATTAAACTGCTTTATTCCAACTTTATGTTAGGTGACTGTTACAAATTAAGTTAGAGTTAGTTAAAACTCAGTGGCATAGTGATCATAGTGATTTGAATCCACAACATATAATTAACAGCAATGTAAACTGCATGCTGTCATTTGTGAAGATTGATTGCCTTGCCTGGCTTGACCTGAGTGGGCCTCTTGTGTGGAGAAGCCCTGGGCTGCGTTGGGATGCTCGAGGACCCACTGACAGTGTCTTTGTGCGTCACCTCAGGGCAGGGGCAGTACACTTAGGTCAGGCAGGCCCTTTGACATCTATGGAGGGTCTTAGGTCAGTCTGAAATCCCGTTTTTATGCGTGGCAGAGCAAGAAAGCGAGCAAGACGTAGAGTGCTGAGATCTTGGGATGTTTTTGCCTTCGATTAGTTCTGGCGGTAGGGGACTAGAGACAAGACAGACCTTTAGGCTCCCTGCTTTTATGTCCGAAAAAAGCTGGTTTCCTTTTGTCCTCTCGTGCCTTAAGAACTTCTTTGGAAGTGGACCATGACCACAAGAAGCAGTGACAACTTTGATATGTTTTTTTTTTTTTTTTTTTTTTTTTTTTTTTTTTTTTTAATTTAAAAAAAAAAAAGAAACATAAAAACAAAAAAAAAAAAAAAAAAAATGTAAAAAAAAAAGGGGAAAAATAAAAAAT
>JAACJT020000033.1:2083450-2111055 GCA_009936485.2 Gymnarchus niloticus | reverse complement strand
TCTTCCTGTTCCTTTACGACCTTTTTGGGATGTGATCAAGTACCAAAAAGACTCGTGAAATCTTTTTTTTTTTTTTTTTTTTTTTTTTTTTTTTTTTTTTTTTTTTCTTAAATGGACCAAACTAAAGGCAATCACACACACACAAAAGGAAGAAAGCAAGATGGAATGCAAAGGGGAAACTTGAAAAACGTGAAGAGCATTTGTGGACAGTTTTGTAGAGTCAATGCATGTTTGAATACTGCGCCTTTGATTGGGTGATTTATTCCATAAATCAGCTTGACAACATGGGCAGAAGAAAGAGGATTGGCAGGTGTCTGGGATTGCAGTATTGGTAGTAAGTATCATTATTACAATGGTCCGGTTGCCGAGGTCGGCATAGGAGGGTTTCTTACTTCCTGTTGGCATCCTCTTGCTAGACACACAAAAATCGAAGTATGAGGATGTTTTAGAAGTTTATGTTAAAGCTTCCCGGAGAATTCCTGTCTTGTATACAACAAAGGTTTAGTGTTTTTTCTGCCAATAACTGTACCTAAAAGAATGTATCTGTTTATCCACCAATTTCTAATATTGAAGTTAAAATATGTCAAACTGCAGACATTTATACTTAAACTTCTTAGTGTAACTGAGGTCTTGTAATATTAATTTAATTTTTAAGAACAATGTGAGCTTTTTAGCAAGGTGTTGTCTATAAATCATATTTCAAAATAAAATTCCGATGAAATTACTGTCTGGCTCAGATATTCACTTGCGAGTTAGATTCTTTTCAAAATATTGTTATGCAGTGCAGATAGCTGCAAGAAACAGAAAATTTAAACAAGCATATTTTGAACTAAAAAAATATGAATTTCAATGGCATTGTTTAGTAGTTTTTGATGCTGTTGTGCGTTTCATATCTCGTAAAGGGGTCCATTGGCTGCTAGCTCTAAATCCAAACTCAGTGCTCAACAGAATAACACGTTATTGTGCTCTGGTTATTTCATAAACTTTGTTCCATACAAAGATTTACTAAACAGGTTATGTATGGCTTCTATAAGAGCCAAATATCAAACATCCTTTATGGATGGATTCTCTATTTTTAATCTCAGGAGCAGGACTGAATGTCCATCTGCTATAATATGACCATCTGCCTGGTCATGTTGGTACAGAACGATTTTTGACCGTGAACAAATTAACACACAGGCAGCTAGTGTCTGCCTCCCCACCCCGAAAAAGAAGCCCGCAGTATATTAATCGCATCACTTTTTCATTAAATTCAGGGGCTTTTTAAATTGATTGCTTGTTTTGATAGTTTGAGAAACAATGTCAGAAAGTACACCGGTGACATGGTTTTGAATTTTGAATAATGTTGCCCTCAGCAACTTAATTGCATTTTCATTTACATCACTGCCACAGATGCACCGTGGACAGAATCAGTGCCGATGGCCAATCAAACACTTTGCCCTGGGATTAACTTTTTTTAGAGAATAGCCCTTTAACAGGCTGTAAGAAGACACTAATCTTGTCTTTGTTTCTCATGGAAAGCTACTTATCTCCATCCAAGCACAGGTACCAATGATGAATAGAGTGGTTGTCTGTCAGTTCTGTTCCACTACCTCGTGGGGTAATGTGTGACTTAGGGTGAATATGTGATTTTTAAATTTTTTTCCCCCAGTGCTATCCGTTATTTCTAAGACTTCATCTACCTTTTCTTGCCATCTTTTGTTGTGCTTCAGAAGCCCTTTCTGCCAAGATGTAGGTGTTTGAAATGAGCTGCATTTGGAGGCTCGATCTGCAAAACCCAATCCATCCTTACTCCCCGGGTTCCAGCTGAGCTTCTCTGCCTCCCTGTCCTTTGTGTGTCCTGCCACCATCTCCCCGGCGCTGGATAGAGACGCCTTTTCTTTCCAAGGTAGAAGATTAAAACATCTGAGGGGTAAAAAAACCCAGATGTTCAGCTTATAGAATTTGCTTTTACGACTTTTATCTCCTCAGTGCGGGTTTTAGAGAGCACGGCATCTTTATACCCTTAATTAGACCCATAGATCTCTTAACTCCAGTGAAACGATCTTGAAAACACCTGTTACTTTAAATCATTTTCTTTGTCTTCATCCACAGGAAAAAAAAATCAGAATGACAAGTGAAAACAGGAAATTGAAAATTATAATGATTCTAAAGTGTTATAATGTACAAAAAGTAAAGTATGCATATCTATAAGCTTGTAAAACAAGGGCTTAAGGCAAAGTAATCGGGGATTAGTAAATTATCAGAGATTTGCTGTGGGATAACATGAAGTGAGTTGCTAATTCCTTCTGAGAAAGGAAGAAAGAGAGTAAGAAAGAAAGAAAGAACCTGGAAATGCGTTAATCATCACCCAAAACACAGACGAAAAGTTATCTTAGGATAACAAACGGGTATTTAATTGGTGTGAAAAATCTGTTGTGCTAAAAATATATATATTTTTTTTTTTGCACTGGCAATTAACATTCATATCATTTGCAAGGTACCGCTTCTCCCGAGCCAGGGTGAGTAAAACACAGTTCTGGTCGTCCAACAAATTCAGGGATGACCTGCGTTTGGAAGAAGTCAAGCATTATTTTATTGCACATATTAAATTCTCCAACTTCATTCTCTCCTCTTAAATATTAAGTCAGGATTTGCTGGGGGGGAAAAAAAAAATCAAGACCTGAAGTATATTCATGGTTGAATCTGAACAAATGGAATTTTCCTTTCCAATGCATAGTTGACAGGCAGCAAGATTTAAACAAAACCAAGATGAAGAAAAAAAAGAAAACAAAATGACAAGTCAACAAAGCCAATGGATAAGATTAGGGGAAATAGCAGAAGGCAGATTCTGTTGATGGCATGCTTCTCATCTTGTGGGTTTGTGTTTTTATGTTGGTGTTTAAATAGACATCTTCCCGTCGGTCTGGCCACGGCAGCTGCAATAAGAAAATAAAGCCAACCTTTTATCACGCTTGACCCCCTCCACCTGGTATTCATCAGTAGCAGGGGTTGCATGTTGGTGCTGTCGCCTGCTCGTCGCCGGTACCTCCTTTATCACCCTAATGGGGTGCTATCTTCGAGCCTCTCCCTGCATCCGTGCCCCTGTCAGTCGGCCGCCGCGCATTCTTTCCACGTCCGTCCCGACAGGCGAGCGGATTTAACACATAATCAGGCCTGGGCCCGAGGGTGGCCGGCGGGGGGTCTGGAAGCCTCTGATAGGGAACATCGTCGGTGTCCGGAAAGGCTGGCTGCAGGATGGCACTCGAAGGGCCACAGGACCGGCGTTTGCTCCGAGCGGCATGGAAGGAAGGTGCGAGAGACTAGGCGTCACCCGATATCCCCAGCAGAGCCGGACTTACCGGCATGTCTGATGGGACCAAAAGATAACATCGTCACTTAATTTGGGTGTTATAGGGAGCGGCTGGTTTTCTGGCTGCACGTGGCCATAAAAGACGAGTAATTGCCATGCGCATGGCACGATGCATGGTGACATTTAATCTGTCACTCAGTATACACTAGGGGAAATGAGTCCGGTACATTAAAAAATAGGTGGTAACTAGTAGTGGGTATGGATGAAGGAAACTGGCTCTGATGCATTAAATGTCATCCTTCAGTTGAATATCTCATCCATCTCTCTCTCCCCCACCCCTTTATATTTCTGGCTTTGCAGCTAATTTTGATTTAAGTGGCGAGGCGTTTTAAGCAGTCTAAGCTGGACAGAGAGAGTGGTGCCATTTGCTGCTCGCATTGTTCTAGAACGCTCGTGTCAGTCGCTATGAGAATGCTGTTACCCGGCGGCTTGCGATTGAGACGTTTCCCGTGGAATGCGCCGAGCCTTACTCCTCGGCTCCCTTAGTCCCTTCCTGAAGTGCCACAGCAGTATATAAAGAAATGCTGACTGCAGAGGTTTCTCTCCTGCTCTGAATGCGACAGCTTGACCACTGGAAGGCAAATTACAGATGCGGGCTGCATGTTGCTTGCCAAGGAGCTCGGTAAAATGTCAGATGGTTTTAATCTTTTTTTTCCCCCCCGTTATTCATTGCTTAACCTCACCCTGTTTTTCTTTTTAAGGCGTGCCTAATTTCCTCGTGTAGTAATCGAGTCTCCTCTTTTCCCAGCCTCCCAACAGTTCAGCTTGGTCGTGTCAACCTGCTGCTTTGCAGGGGCCTGACAGAATAGGGTCACAGATCCACTAATATGTTATTTGTCCTGCCTTTGTTTGTTTAATTCCCTCTCTTGTTTGCAGTACACCTTCATTGCCAGCGAGGACAGTCAGTCAAACGTAGACTGCAAAAAGCCCTTCCATTGCCAGACCCTTGAAGAGTATTTACAGAATATTCCGAATCCTAATGCTGTGTAAGATGCAGAAATTTATGCTTGCTTAGATTTCTCAGATGAAATTGATAGGAAAAACTGCAAATGGATTTATTGGCTCTGCTCAGGGTATATTATAATGCATATTTGTACCGTTACATTATGAGACAAGTACGGAATAAGAGAATCATGACTTACGGATAGCTTTTTTTCCATTGGTGAGTTGTGATGGTGGAAGTGTCACATAAAATTAACCCCGACTACAGTTATGCGCTGACGAAGGAAGGTTTTGGCAAACGGTTGCCCAGCAGAGGAAGACTGCCAGCCCACAGCAGACACACTGCCGGGATAGGAATGCGTGCTCTGGATTGTCGTGTTTATGCATGTCGATGAATGCGGAGCTGCAGTGGTGGAGAAAAGCAGGTCGGGGTTATAAACGCTCACTCATGTCCCAGGACTGTTTGATTTGAAGCCCAATTTGCAGCCCTGTTACTTTGTTCTGGATTATACAAACATTTCAGGCAACCGGACCTGTTCAGACACATCGATAAACAAAGAGCGATTGTGGGGGGGGGGAAAGAGCTGGAAAATAAACACCGATGGTGCAAGAAACTGTACCTTTTTTGAGGACTGTTTATTTTCCAAATCTCCTTTCGCGACTCGCTGACTCTGATTTCGCTAATCCTGGACCGGTAGCTTCGCGGCCTCATAGCCCGCCTGTTTCAGCTATGCGTTTAGCACGCGTACGACAAGGCCGCAGGCCGAGCCGATGCTTCAGGCTACACGTGGTCCCCTTAGTCTTTGGCTCTTAGATAAGAAAGAGCAAACAGACGGCAAGACTTATCCGAGTGTTTAAACAGCCGTAGATTCGGAAACATTTAAACAAGGAACGAAACACACCTGTGATTATTAATGTATAGCAGGACCTGTCGTTTTACCGCTAACACGGGTTAAATGTCGGGAAGACAATAAACTAACAAAGTTATCTCTTAATACGGTGCAGATTTATTCTGTTGTGTAGTTCATTATGATTTAATTAAGAAAATGAACAGAATAGTTTAACAGTAATGTTAACTGAATGGGTTGTGTTTCCCGTTATGGAAGGTAATCACGAAGCACAAGGCAATGAAACTCCCAGTCATGGTCATAGAGGTAACATACTTTGCCAAAAACAAGTCTCAGTCTCCAGATAAGGCTTCCAAGTGCACCAAATGGCTATAACCACACAATTATGGTACGGAGGTGTTAAAATAACTATACTTTATGGAAGCAAGTGAAAAAAAATGATAACCTGTGTGAGGAATAAAGCTTAAGACCAAAAATAAGGTGCCATTTCCTGTATGTCCTTAATGTGATTAATTTATTTCCTCCAGATCTGCTCTGGTTTTTAATGTTTGTCAGAATTGAATTCTTAGAAATTAGGCCTAATACTGGCTTTTTAGTTCAGGGGCATTGTTAAAAACCTTTTGTATGTTCAGCAAACTGAAACATCTAGACTAAATCAGAATTTTACAAAAGCACTTAATGAGTATCTTTTCATCAGGGAATGAATCAAAAAAACTCAATCACTTTCGATACACTTGCCTCCTTCCGGTGCCTAAATATCATCTTTCCGGGTTCTTCACAAGACCATTGCAACCATATGGCCAGATAAAATAAGTGTCTAAATTATTTATGAACACAGAGTTCGAATAAGTCTAACCGTCCGTGCCTGTAGCCACTGGCAATATAGAAATAATTTATGAATTGTCTTTGATCCTAAGCTGTCAAGTCATTTCATGTTACCTTTAACTTTGAAGGTGAAATACTGAAATAAACTGTTTCTATTATTGTGACCTTGTCTGCGTTGCCACCGGGCATACTGACCAGAATCACAATATTTCTGGCACACATTCCGTGAGTTTTATTGGCCCTAAATACATGAAGTGTAGAAAAAAAAAATGGTCAGTTTTTACTAAAAACAATCTAGCGTGTAACTTAGCAACGGATGATGTCGTGTGTAGATGTGTTCTCTGTCAAGGAATGCGTTTGTTAGCTGAGCACACAGAGGCAGAGGAAGGATCCTTGGGAACGCCAGCTGTTCAGTGCGAATCATGGCGTGCACACCAGCTTCCACATTCTTCTCCATCTCCCTTTCCTCCCTGCGTTTCTCTTCTCGTTTTCAATGCGGATTGCCCTCCTCCCTCCCCCTCTCTCTGCAGCCTGCGGCCGTGGCTTCTACAAGGCCTCTTCGCAGGATCTACAGTGCTCCCGCTGTCCCGCACGCAGCTACAATGACAAGGAGGGCTCCTGGCGTTGCGACTGCGAGGACGGCTACTACCGGGCCCTGTCCGACCTGCCGTCCGCAGCGTGCACACGTAAGTCCTGCGGCGAGGCAGAGTGGACCACGCTAGTGGTCCGTTTTGCTCAAGGCGTGCTAAGCTCCATGTCTGCAGTCCGTGTCGAGCCCACCGGTATCAAATCAGCAGCCCCTACTTCATTGCCTTTTTATGTTTGAGGTTTTGCTTTTATTTTGTTTTTCGTAGCTAATGATCAGAAGAGAAATTGGCCGTTTCCCCATTGAAAGGTCGCGTTTACCTCCAGCGGCAGCCGTCGGCACCCTGTTCACAGGGGCCTGGGGACCCGTTGTAGAGCACAGGGTCCGAATGGCCTTTGTGTCGCCTCCTCCTGGGAGCCGACAGCCAGCACTGCCGAGAGAATGGGGGGGCAGTGAAAATTAAATTTAACAGGACGGCGTTCCGGGGCGGAGAAGGACTCCATTAACGATGGATCAGGGAAAATGAGGGTCCTCCTCTGACATGCTGATTTATACTTTGTGCATTAACTGGAAATTGAATCAAATTGGACACCTCTCTTCCCAGTCTTAATTCCATGACCCAATCAGTGGCAGAACACACGCCGTTAGCTGACTCAACCCGATTGCTATGTGGCGCCTTCCGATCAGGTAAAAAAAAAAAAAAAAAAAAGTTGCTCCTCCCACCCCCACCGCTTAGTCTATTTTATGAATGACAGATCCATTACCCTCCTCTGTAATCTGAGCTGTGCTTTTACTGTCTGCGAGTGAATTACTTAACTTTACTGTTCTACATTAATGTCCCACATGCACCAAGGGCAAAATACTTAAGCAGGAGAGGAAAATACAGGAGGAAGGATGAAGCGAAAAGTTTTTTGTGATTCACAGCTCTGCCTCTGAGCAGTTCTTATTTTACTAAATGAACCTATAGTATTGGATATTCCCCAGATTTCAAAACTCTTCTCCAATATAAGGTGGGGAAAAAAAGAGTCTTGTTATAGAGCATGACCATACACCATGGTTAACTATGCTTTTGTCTGTGTTATCTCAATTATATCTGGATTAAGTTATTTTGGCCACACAAATTGACAAGGAGGGAGATTTACTTTCTGGGATTTAGAATGCCATTAAATTGAATGGTAATTGGATGTGAATTTACATGCTTTGAATAAACGGCTTGATTGGCAGGTTTTTAAATGAGCGCTTGGACATAATCTTAGGCTCAAGACAAACAGTGTGACAGATCACTTGAGAACATGGATTAGGAGCATCTTCTTGAAATTCCAATTATGGGAATTATATATATAAAAAAGAGGAGTCATAGCCCGATTCGTCAATGAATAAAAATAAAATTTTAAAAGGACATTAAGCTGAAATTTATCTTACGGCCTTCCGTGTTTTAGTATACACGCACAATGGTACCCTTGATAGAAGCTATTGCTTTTCATTCAGATAGGACCTGATGAGATAATGAGATACACATAAGAGGCTCTGCTGAGAATTTGTCTGTTAGCACAGAGAGGAGACATGCGCTGCTGACAGATTCTGGATTCCCCATCAATCAGGCGACAGCTGTGAGCAATGCTGTAGCCGGTGGGGTCTGAAAAGGCCACCTCGCCGGCTTGACATCTCTCAGAGCTTCCATCCCGTCGGCAGTTGCTAGGGGACGAGGCAAGGGCCCCGTGTCTGCCCGTCGTGTGTAGCCCCCGCTCATCTGCCATTTTCTTCTCGCTGCCGGGAATGTGCCGGCTGCCTCCATGTTGGATTGGGGTCAGGGGTCAGGGCACGTGTTTGCCAATTAGGAATTAAAGCTCGGCTGATGTAATCACCATGTTTTGGCAATGGCCCCCACGTGACTCGAGATGAAGGAACTGTCCAGTGAGTTGCTAGATCCGTAATAGACATTGCTATGCCTACGCTAGTTAAGAGTGGTTTTCTGGACGGCTAAGCCACGGATTCTCTTGTCATAAGCCTAGACTCACTAAGCTCTTTTAAACTCTGCTCAGCATAATAACAAGAAGCTTAAGGGAAGAGTTTTATTTAAGGACCTTTAGTTGTTCAATAAAGAGGCGTCAACAATGTTTTATGAAGACAACCAACAAATTAGTTTAATTTATTAAAGACCTTTTCCGTCCTCTGCCTTTGGAACAGCACGAGGAGTTGTAAAACGACAATCATTTCAAAGGCCAAGTTGTAGTGAGGCACGTTTGTGGCAGCTGCAGGGTTTGGAAATGTGGAAGAAGTCTGTAGCCGTCAGAGACGGGCACGCAGTGGCGGTGTGAGGATTTGTCCTCGGAGGCGCCTATTCAACGCTGGAACCAAAGTTCGCCCAGGTATCAGAGGAGAAGGAGCCATTGTGGCTTTGAAAGTGGCTGACAGGGCAGCCAGACAATGCCACATTCAAACCAGACACTGTGTCTGCCTCCTGCTTTTCGATTGAGTCGTCCCCATGCGTGAGGGGCTGCGGAGGAAAATCCGTGAAATGAAACTTCAGTCGGAGGCGGAGAGGAGATAAGACAGACAGAGCTAGGAGCTCTTGAGCCCAGAGGATCAGTAGGAAGGCAGCAGAAGCTCAGGACGTGTTGCTCCTCTGCGCTCCAGGTAAAGCAGAGCAGGGACAATGTCATCCAAAAGAGTGGGGACAGTCTTGAGGAGACTTTAGACAGGAAGCAGTTTGTGATGATTTTAGGCAAATTATTTTTAAAGTATGTCTAAAATGATGGCGCCATGGGTAACACTGCCAGCTCACACCTCCAGGCTTGTGGGTTCAAATTCCACTCATTTTCTATGTGTGGAGCTGGCATGTCCTCCCTGCCTCACACGGGTTTCCTCTGGTACTCTAGTTTCTACTCATGGTCCAAAGACATGTGGTAAGGCTGATTGTGTGCCTTGGTTGCTGGTAGTGTGTGATTGTATGTGTGTTTGTGTGCCCTCTGATGGATTGGCATTGCATCCACAGTGTCCTGTCCTGTCCTGCCTGGGATACGCTTCAGGCTGTCCATTACCCTGTATATTGGATATGTAGTTAGACTATGGATGGGTACTATTTTACTAAAATGTTGGTAATTGTCAAATAACTTTTTTTTGACTTTATGAAAAGTTTTAATGGGCATTATATAGAAAAGGTTCACACATTCATGTAACATTTATATATGTATATTTTTAGTTAATTGCAAAATGCATGGATTTTTCTCTTTTTTTTAAAAAAAAAAAAACAATTACTCTGTATTACCTTTGGGAAGCTACTGCCCTTTAGTCAAACCTTCATCCTGTCTCTGTGGTTTGGCCCGTAATGTGTTATTGATTACAGTCTGCAGAGCAGTGCTGAGGTGGGGAGGTCAGAGCCTGGCTGACCGGAGTTTCTCACAGTCTTTCCACAGGTGTGCAGTTAAGTGATTTATAAGAATACAGGCCTGCATCTGAAACAGAATTATCCCTCAGTATAATTTGCTTAATAACATAATTTTAATGTCAGCGGAGCGTGGGTCGCGACCCCTCTAGTGCCGTAGCAAACCTTTTTCATGGTGGAGGAGGCTGTGATTTATTTATTTTTTGCTCCTAGAGATGCAATTGAGAATAATTTCCAAATGCTCGTAGTAATTAATAGTAATCGTTGCCAAGGAGACGGCGAGTAAACAAAGGACGGGTGAGATAATCTCTAGCCGTGAGTGTTGCTGGGGAGCCTTGGTGAGATCAGAGTCGTTTTGTGTTCTGCCCGCATGGACATGCCCCTGCATATCATCTCCCGAGCTCGCCACCGTGCACAGGATACGTGCATGAATAAGTGGACGGTTTTCTGAGAACCATTATAATCTCTATGTGAAACGTATGTGTCGCTGTATTTGTGGCGAGTTCAGAATGGTTAACTATGAATGAAATACAGGAAGAAATGTAGTAGTGTTTTGCTGTTTGAATTTAATCTGATGGTTATATATGCACTGTGTCGTTCGAATCAATTTATCGTTTGACATACTAGCATTTTTATACTCGCGACATATTTGCCCCAGAGCGCTTAACAGATTTAACAAGAACAACATCATAGATTTGCATAACAACTGTTAATATTATACTGTAGTAGGAATCCTAGTGGGGGAAAAAACAAAAAAAAAAAACTGAAGACAACAGTGGAATCAAATCAAAAACTTTCATGATACTTTTGGAAAAAAAAAAGAAGCCAACTGCCTGTCTGTACTTGACCCTCTGGCCATGCTAATCATAAACTGCACAGTACAGAATATGACCTGGAGGGCTTCTCTTCAGGCCAGCGGGTCAGCATACTCAGCTGGTGGTCACCTTAGGTAAAGGCAGCACCCGTGCATGGAGGAGAGCGAAGACCCCGCGTTAGTGCTCATAAAGACGTACGCCAGCACGTTGTTCCCTCGTCTTTCAGGTATTCTTGACCGTTGTAGCTAATTACTGTTTTTATGAACCTCCCCAGGCCCTTTTTACTCTGCATCTGTTTCCAGATCTGATTCCAGTTGGTACTGAGGAATGCTTTTCTCTCCATCTGCCCTTCCTTAGTTCTTGACATGAAAAGGTGTTGTAAAGGTAGTTGTTTTTTTTTTCATTGCCAATTTACGTCATTTTAAAACTTTTATACCAAGATTTTAACACCTGGCTCGTAAAAATGCATTTTAATTGCAATAGAGATTGGTACTGTCACATTAGGGCCTGGACTTTGTATTATTTAAGGCCAAACGCTGTTTATAAATCAAAGCTTTATGGGGTGAGCCGCTTCTTTAAGAATGACACCATCATTCAAAGGGCCGCATTATGTCGCGTTGCCACGGTTGCAAAGCTGTGCTAAATAAGGGGTTATCACACCATAGCGTACTGTATGGAACCTGAAGTGGGGCAGTAACTTGGGTTTAATCTGACCCATAAATTGTTGGGTGAAACAGACATTTGGCATTGTAAAACGTAAGCTTGAGATGGGCTATCTCAGTGATGGGGTGTAATGAGGAAGCCTTCTTAACTCGGATTTAACTCGGATTCAGGGCCTTTTTTCAGAGGTGATTTGCTGTGAGCATGTCTTTTGCCATCTCCAGGCATTGATTTTTGCATATGTCTAATGGAAGGAGAAGCCGTGCCTCATCATGCAGAAAGAGCTGTGAGGCACTTCACAGTCATCATCATCATCATCATCATCATCATCATCATCATTGCCGGCGATAATGCAACGCTACTAGATGGCTAATGTCCCGCAGCACTCAAAATAGGAGCTTTCCCTTGGTCCCTACATTACCCTCACATACCTGCCCCTCCACCTTTCACCTCCACCCACAGGACCTCCCTCAGCACCGCAGAACCTGGTCTTCAACATCAATCAGACAACGGTGACCCTGGAGTGGACGCCCCCGGCAGACACTGGCGGCCGCAGCGATGTCACCTACAGGGTGGTGTGCCGGCGCTGTACCTGGGAGCCAGAGGAGTGTGTGCCGTGCGGGGGGAATGTGGTCTACGCCCCTCAGCAGGCTGGCCTGATGGACACCTATGTCACCATCTCTGACCTGCTGGCTCACGCTAACTACACCTTTGAAGTGGAGGCCGTCAACGGAGTCTCGGAACTCAGCCGCACACAGAGGCTCTTTGCCGCCGTCAGCATCGCCACCAGCCAGGCAGGTAAGAGATGCCGGCAAGCAGCGTTAAAAAGCATCCGTCCCCGGTGACTTTCAGGCCGCAGCCAGATGACGGCAGGCCTACGTGCATGCGAGAGAGCGGCCCGCCGTGAGACCGAGCCACGCCGGAGGTGTCATCTCCACGCGCTGGTGCTCTGTGCCATCTGTGAGCTTAGACCAACAAATATTAAGAGATGACCTACATCCTGTTGAGACATGCGCTGTTTGTTTATCGTCTTTTATTCTTGTTCATATTAGGCGTGTCTTAAACCCATGAAACAATTTGCGGGGTTTGTATTTCATAGTACTGAGCTGTGCTGTTCTAGAAGCGACGTGAGTGCTTGGATCACTGACACACACATACAATTTGCCAGGGTGGATTTTCTGCTTCTGCAATTAAATACATTCCGGTAGTCACAGATCTGTAATATTTATGGCAACATACGTTGTTAAGCCTTGGTAGTATAAGGAACATTGTGGCATACTCTTCTGGGAATCTGCAGTAATTAAAATGCCTGGCCTTTGACAGCACACAACTGTGAACATACATCAGACCTTTAACTGTGTAATTATTTTACAGATCCACCAAATGAGGCTCCTCTTTTCTGCTTAAGTGTGCACAGCACGTACTCCCTGTCCTATAGGGCACTCACTGTAGCCATTATAGTGTAGGACCACCTGGGCAGGTACCCACCACGCTTTCGGGAGCAGGCCACGGTCTGCCATCACAGGCTCTTGTGTTTCTTCCCATCTCAGACTACATTCACTGCAACGTGGCCAAACGTGTTTAATGGGAGAGCAAAAAATGAAAGCAAATTGTCTGTTGCGAAGCTGAATTGTTTACATCAGCAGAAGCATACAACAAAATGCGTTGTTGTCAAATATGATGTCCAGTGTTTGGTCCCTCTCTGTTAGACAGGGAAGCTTGCAGCTCTCTGCTGATGACTTGTGTGTAATAGGAACCCGTACGTGTATGTATCTCTAAACTGAGTGGGAAAACAAAAAGGAAAATAAGTTAGCATATCTAAGAGTGGGAGACAGAACAGCGTCTTATCAGAGCGATCTCGTATCTCGTTCTCAGTCTGCCAGGAGGTCAGACGGAAAAGAAACGGTAATTGCTGCCAGCCGACAGAATGGATATGGGATGAAGTGAAGGGATATGATGTATGTTCAATGACAGAGACACACGCAGGAATGTGCTGTGGGTAGCCTTGGCAAGGACGCAAGGTCGTAGGAAGGAGACCTGTGAAAAACAATTAACACAGACTCAGCATGAGCCTTTCATCATTGCGCTCAGCATGCCGACAGCTAACAATTACTGCGCCAACCAACCAGCGTCGTCGCGTGTGCGCCGAAGCCGTTGAGCAATACAGGGCGTTAATTGATAAAAAAATGAGCCCGCTTATGCAACACGAAGGGTATGTATTACGTTTAAGTAGCGCCACTTTAAATCAGAGTTGGCCTAATAGACGATAGATGTTCCGTTTTCTCCTTGGGGATATCCGTGTTAGTGATGTACGTTAGCGGGCGCTCAAGACGGTCCCAATTTCCAGCACAGAAGAAATGAACCCATCTCCACGGGCTCCTGGGCCCTACACTTTCTTCCAAGTCATTTTCCTTTGGCTGGAAGCGCACACCCAAGCAGCTCATAATTGGGACGCGCGGCTTTCGACAACACCTTCCATTTCCGTGGACCCCAGCATCAGTCCACTCGTTAGAGCAGCTCTATTACTGAGAGTTTGTGCCTTGCCATGCCGAATTCGTTAACCTTTGCCAGACCGGCTGAGGAGTCCTATCTCGGGAAAAGTGTTAAAGAGGCCGCTGACCTTCTCGGTACATCTTCCGCTTCCCCTATGCAGTCGGGTTTCCGTGCCAGCGCCGAAAAGGAACGGGGGAGGATGTGTTTGCGTGAGTACAGATGGCGATGCAGCTGATAAGGATTGCACATCTCCACTAATTATACTGAAGACTCTGTCTGTGGTGAGACATCTACTGCTGAAGGTGTTGAGTGCCTATTGTTCTTTGAAATGTAATTACATTCCAGCTTTGTCTTCCCTGCCTTAAAAAGCCAGCACTTCTTTCTTCAGCACAGTTTATGCAAATTTGTTATTGTAATACTTGGAGTAGTTTCGAGGGCCTGGAAGTTTTGGGGTGTGAATATCGGCTGCTGCTCCGCCGTCAGCCCTGTTAGATGTACGACGAATTACGTTTTTCAGAAGTCCTGTTTTTTCACCATCTTCCACGCGGTGAGCTTGTAAACAAGACTGCTTTGTCAAACGCTTCGAGATGGGAATTTCTTGCAGAGTAGCCATTAATATGCGTTTTGGAGGACATCATTTCTCAAACAATATGCACTGTGGAAAATGGTATAGAAAAAGGATTGGAATCAGACTCCACTAGAGGACCTGTGTGGACAAGTGCAGAAGCAGCAGGAAGCAGAGACAATATGATAAAGGAGCAATGGAGAAGCCGTTTCAATTGATTTTAATGCAGGTGTCAGCTAGAATCCACTGTATGTTTTATATGCATACAGAGTACTGCGGAGTTGAGTGTTGTTTCGCAGAAAGATTCACTGGGGGAGAGGGAGAAGGTCTGTCTCATCAGTGTTTAATCTGGTTTTCATTGACTTACCTTGAGTTATTGTTACTTAAATACATAAACAGTGTGCCTTACAATTATTTTTTTGTTCATGTTTTTTTGGTAGCACCTATCCATCCATCTTCCAGCCACTTATCCCATGTAACGTGACGGGATGCCCGGAGCCTGTCCCCCGCAGGACACGCTGGACCAGACGCTAGTCCTACACAGAGCACGCGCGCACACACACAATGGGCAGTTTATAGACGCCCATTCGCAGAGTGTATGTCTTTGGGCTGTGGGAAGAAACCAGGAAGTCAGGGAACCTGGAACCAACCCACAGAGCTGAGGGATAACGTGCGAACTCCACACACACAGCAGGACATAGTTCAAACCTCCAACTCCGTAGCTTTTAGGCAATGGTGTTACCCACTGGACCCTCATGTCTCCCAGTTTGGTAGCAGTCCAGGTTCATTGCTACATAAAATTTTACACTTCTTAAAGGACTATAAAAAGAATAAAAACTAATTTGTATTTCTTAAACAGAAATGAGTCATAGGCTGTGTTTCAACTTTTATGTCTTCCAGGGAGAATCTTTAGGACAGATGAGTTAAGGTGAGGTAGTAACACACCAGGAAGGGAAGTTTCGCAGTTGTTTAGCCCACTGCTATTCCTGATGGTAGGGAGAAGAGCTGAATCAGACTCATAAGCCAGCTGGAAAAATTTCTGTGGGGAGATGACGACTTTTCACCTGGTCACCTCGTCTCAAAGAAATTGTTAGCGATGTTTGTGATGCTAATCTTCCCTCCAAAGGCTTACCTGTAGTTTGCGTTTCATTTGGTCATACAGAATAACTCATTTATTTGAGTCTTGCAGTCTTGATGCCAAAGACATACGTTTCAGAAAACAGAGTCAGAAAACAAATGGTTAAGTGAACAGACCTGTTTAGATATCTGCGCGACTTAGCCCCAGCAATGTTAATTTGATTATTTATGCCGTTGTCAAACCGATGCGGTTCGATGTATTTGTAAACATCAGTCGATGGGCGTGATAAAGTTATCGACGTGCCTCGGCGGCACTGAAGGCTAAAGGTGGATTGATCTACAGGATTCCCAGATGACCAGCACCAGCCCGTGTAATTTTCTAGTTAAGTGGGTCCTCCGCCGTAGCGTTTGTCTGCGGTTTTGCATTACCTGGGAACCAGTTGTTTTTCTTCTCTGTCTTTTTCCCTCCTTCGCTCACAGTAATTTGATGAGCCCTGGGCAGGGCGGTGGGATTCAACAGCTGTAGTAAAGCTGCGGTGGTCTCGCAAGGCCAAGCCTCTGAGCACTTAACCCGCGGGTTCCCGCAAAAGCCTCCCGATTCTTCTGCCACCCAATCCGTCAGCAATGAATAATTTTCATGGAAGGTGCACTTTAATTACTTTCCCATTTAAATGGCATTATCGTGCCCTATCTAGGTAATTAATCTCCCCAAGTATCCTGTTTCAGCCTTTTATTGCGGGCAGACGAACCCCCTAGACCCCCCACCCCCCCGTCAGAATCCTGTGTGGTTGAATGAGCAGCTCTCCTCACGTTGGGGCCCCTACTCCCTATCCCCTTGGGTCAGTCCCCATGCAGGCTGTGTACCCTGGGAACTGCTAGGTCCAGACGGCTGGCTGGCGTGCTTCCCTGAAAAGGACACGGGCCTTTTTACAGGCCGGGCGGAAGCCTGTGGCACCTCCCTTACCACAAGAGTAGCATTATTATGCAGCAGTTTTTCTCACACTCTTTCACTATCCGTGTTGTTATTATTGTTATGACCACACCAGCATGCCCTGCCTTTGGAGTTCACCGAAATGGATAGATTACTATTCCGTAGTTTCTTTTAATTTCGGGTTATTTTCTCTGCATAGATGTAGCAGATGAATATTTTGCAGGACGTTGGGGCATCTCTCTGAGTTGAAAGGTGGCACCGGTTTGCGTTCAATCTCTTCTACCCCCTCGCTCCTCCCGGCCACAGTGTGGTTTAAATATTCCGATTGCAGTGAGCTAGCAAAGTTCTGAGCAGGAGTTTGTGCCAGCTCAGCTGTTGTTTACAGTAACAAAAAGACAGCTAAAGTTTAATTTGGCAATCTCGCCTCTTTAGAGTGTGTTTAAGGGGTTCAACACTTAACAAGGGGGGGGACATTTTAGCATTCCATTATACTTACAAGGGAAAAAGCCAAAGTTGTGCTTTACGTAGACACTTCCTGCCCTGCGAAAAGCTTTTAAGCTCTGACAGCTGTGAGAGCAAAATGGATGCCATTCCACTGTAAAGTGAAGGTCCTCTTGAGGAAGTGAATGGAAATGAAACACTATTTTTAAACCATAAATTAATAGTCTTAATGTTAATTTCAGATTCACTAAACTTGTATTAATGAGTTTCTTTTGAATGACAGGTACTAATTGAAGTGGTCTCTTAGGATAGCGGTCTCATCTCTCATACGAGACGTATGATAAATAAGGGTATTATAAACTCGGAACAATGAGCCAGAGGTAAAAATTTACTTTGAACAGATGAAGTAGGATCCATAGTACGGAGAAATGGTTTCATTGCTGTTGGTCATGATGGACGGGTGCCGGTTGTGTACAGCTTGTGGCTTCCGTAGCCGTGCATTATCAGGAGTAAAGAATGTTAATGCTCCTCTTCGCTCATGTGTGTTAAACGTCAATCGGACTAAATCTAGACATTGTATATTTTTAACTGAAATGTCACGTAGCAACAATAACAAATTAATTCAAATTTCTGCTGTGTGTGGAGACGTGAGCGAAAATACGTAAGCAAGTCCTATTTTACTTATTTAATTTCTGACTTTCTGTTAAATGGGAAAAGGGCATCAATGTCTCATGGTGGGATGAAGTCAGATGATGAGCAGATTGATTCACCTGAAGTCTTCCCTATAATGATATTATAATAAGATAAAATGAATACGTCTCCTTTTACCTCTCAAGTCCAAACACTGACAAAGTCCTCCCCTCTCAGTTCTGTGTGGATTCGCCCGGTGGAAATCTTGCAGACATTAACGGAAAATGGGATGCATTCATATAGGTAAGATACTGGGTCACACAGGACTGTGGGAGTGGTGCTGTTGCCCATTGCCGTAGTGATGTGTGTTTACGTTTCTGTGGTGACTGTGGTCACCGCGAGGACAGCCGTGGTCTCCTTGGCAGAGGCACTCCCACCTGTGTCCTGGCGCAGAGTCAGGCTAGGTCTCCCTTTACTGCCCGTGGGTGGTCCTGAGACCTCCACCCCATGCTCCACCTGCAGGCCGAAGGTGTTTCGTTCATGAAGAACACGTGCTGCACTCTCCACAGGCAGAGGCCGTCGAGGCTGCAATGAGTCAAGGCATTAAAGTGTTTCATTTCCTGTGGAGGGACAGGAGGGAAAAAAGGACAGGGGCAGTAACTCTGAATATGGATGCATGTCATAAGTGTTCAATAAAGGCAAAAAGAAAATCTGAATGTCGGCATACAGTCCTCAGGATTGAGATGTTCCCTCCAGGCTTAAAGGCCCGATTGCCAGGCACTGCTAAAAGGCACCATTTCCATGCGGCTGGCGAGGAGCGTTTCCCTCATGCGCTGACAGCACAGACAGCTTCACCCAGCCTGACAGGTCAAATCAAGCCATCAGTTACTGGAAAGTGGAAGCACAGCCTGACGGAAGCCAGAAGAGCAGCAGCCCCCCCCAATCGCAGCTAAAAACATCAGTTGACGTGCGGCGCTATATGACACCAAAGACACCAAAGTCCATCATCGAGCGGCAAACATTTAAAAAGCATTTTTTTTTTGTGTGTGTGTGTGTGTGTCTGAACAGGGTCCGTCCTCCTAGCGCCAGTCGTTGATTAGCGACGATGATGTTATCGTGTTTAGGGTCCGAAGCGGCGTATAGGGCTTTTTCAGTACGGAGTACACAAGTGAAGACAAAAGAGTGACAGGCTGGTTTGTGCCTGTCATTGTCTCACTGGCAAGCAGTCTCCTGTAGCGAGAAGAACTAATTATGTGTTGAGCACCCCCCCACCACCACCACCTTATTCAGACCATCACATTTGAAAATTATAATGACTTTCAGTCAGACGATTTCTGCTGTGAAAAAGTAGGTTTTACTCAAAATTGCGGCTGACACCTCTGTGAATGAAAGCTCATAATTACAAGTAACCCTGTGACCCCTCCCCCTGCAGTGCTCAAAGCCCTCCGGCCCAGTGTAAACTTAACCGTCCCATACACCTGCTGGATTCCTCAAGCACACTTCTCACCAGCCACCCCCACCGCCACCCAACGCTTAAGCAGCGTGCTAATACCTTTTACCAAACTGGGGAGGATATATGACAGCCATCTGCTCTGACTCTTTTAATGGTTGGGTATGAAACACCAGTAAAAAGATTATAGCTTTGGTGCCGGGACTCTGAGAATCGGCACTGGAACAGATGGGAGACAGCACTAGTCTGAAGGATGTTAATAAGGGCAGCGGGTGGCCAAAGGCTGGAGAAATGTGTCCCGCACCTTCGCACACTCGAGCCATCCATTATTCTGCTTGTGTGTAAAGTTAGCTTATTATTTCAGTCATCCCAGCAACTGCCCAACCAAAGCCCAGGGATAGCAAATGAATTGCCCCATGAGGATGCTTTTTTTCCTCCCTCCTCGGCCAAGATTGCAAAAGCTGTCCTCCCGCTCTTAAACAGCCCACTCACCGAGGTGTGTGGACGGCTTTTCTTATTTTGAGTGGAGACTTGGGTGAGGTGAGGTGAGGTAGCGGCAAATTTAATTGAATTTTTTTCTCATTTCTCTTCACTGAAACCGCTATTTTTTTTTTTCTTTGCACAGAAAGAGCTGACACAATGCCAAAACATTTCCGTGTGGACACGTGTCCCCGTAAATAATTGAAACACCTGTATTATGTTTGCGGCAGCAATCTGCCAACAGACATGGTCTTTTTTTGTAATTGTGTAAATAACGCTGTGATTTTTTTTTTTTTTACCTTCTCATTGTAACTGTATAGCGAGGATATTAAAGGAGGATATGCAATGTATAAGCAGCACAGCATAATCCCAGATCGCTAGAGAGAGCGTTTGGTACAAGTCAGCACCTTAATGTGTTGTCGTCTTCTAGGAGCATGTCTGAGGATGTGCACCACATGTCTTCATGCCATCACACGCTTAGGCATAGATTTAATAGCCAGTCATACTAGGCGTTTCCTCAGGTTTGTAACGCATTTATTTGTGAGGACTCTCCAAATGTCACATCTGTAGCGGAATTGTGTCATTTAAATACCAAATAATTCTCTGAAGCAAGAATGAAATTAAAATTAAACTTGGAAGTGCGTATATCCTCAGAGACTCGTAATTGAATTTTTCGATTCTTCTAAAATCTCTGTTTTTCACAGCATCACCGTCAAATGGTGAAGTGCTGCCAAAAATTACAGCGGATGCAATGCAGCGGAAACCCAATATGCCTATTTTATTAATTTTTTTTTTTTCCCTGGTTTTGATTAATTTGCACAGGGGGATATTTAAGCTTTGGATCCAAATGCTTTTATCAACGGAAACACTCGCATTTACAACTCCTACTACTAATCCACGAGTCCTGATCTCCTGTCGACTGCTGTTGTGTGGAATGCTTGTCTCTGACGGTCTATTGACATTGCCAGGTGTTTTGTACATATTTGTTCTGATACCGTAGCATGCAACTGAGTATTCTTACTTCCTGGGACTCTGGTTACATGTCCCGGTATTTTTATGGCACACCTGAACTTCTGACCCCAGTCTGATCCCCCGCAACTCATGGAAGTGTGAAAAATTCATTGGTTAAAATTTTGTTTATTTGGAATGACATACAATTTCCTGATTTTATGAATCAGTCTCAGTCCATAAAAACTTATATCACCTTATTTCACCATAATAATGTTGACCATTGTAATGAGGAAAAGTCATTTGACATCATACTTAAAATCAGTGTTAAATATTTTTATTGTGAAAGTGATTAGCACATAATTTGGAGGTATGAAGTATTGATAGAATGTTTGGAGAATAACGCGAAGGTATAGTCAGTTTCTCTTTAAGCAAAATACAATTTACCTGTGCACACCATAGTTATTAAATGTTTAAATGGTCAAGATCAAAGAAGAGCAGATGAAAAATGTAAGAAAGATTACACAACCTTTTATTCAATTCAATTTTATTTATATAGCGCTTTTAACACGGAGCGCGGTCACAAAGCGCTTTTAAGGGATCTAATTTTGAAAACACAAAGACAGCGATTAATTAATTGAAAAAAATTAGTCTCGCTGAAACCTGTCTGTCAAATAATGGAAATTAAATATGAATGCCTGACATTATCTTTGGAAAATGTGACTGCAACCCAACCTCATCTTGTGTTCGGAGCGTGTCTCAGAGCTCACGCACTAACACACCACCGGCAATATGAAGATGCATGTTGCTGGACTGTACGAGGAAACGAGTGCCTGGAGCTTACCCACAGAACACGGGGAGGACTTGCAAAGTGCATGTACACAGAACGGGTGTAGGGCTCAAAGCCCCCAGCCTGGAGGAATGGCGAGAGAGTGCTGGCCACGGAGCCACCTTGGAATAAGAATGACATCTTAAAATAAATATATAACCTCTCTGTGGGTTTTGCCAGGCGGACAGACTTGACCACTAAATCAACAGAACTATTTTCACTGGGCAGTAACTCCTGGTGGATTACTGTTTGTGCAGTTTAGGCACTCAATACGGGTTTTGTCACTTCAGCGACCTCCCGCTCGCTGTCGGTGGGTCACGCTAAACTTACACTCCGTGCATTTGCATGATAATGAGGCCGCATCCCCCAATTAATGGGTGACAAAGTGGATTGGGGATTTCCTGAGAAAACATACCAACCCAGCAAAGACGTGGCAAAACTGCCCGCTCTTACCATGGCTGTGTTAATTGGAAGCAGCCTTTGGACGAGCTCAGCTAACTAAGAGGTGGACTGTTTGTTAGACCACCTCACAAGCTCCACAGCACGAGTGCAAACATGCACACACACATTTACAGACTGCCATTCCTTAATTTATAACTGGTGCAATGGCTCCCACTTACTGTAGGATTATCCTGTTCTGCATTAGTTTGACCTCAGCAGATGCCTATGTTTCCCTATGATATTAGATGAATGTGTAAAAGATTAATGAACGTCTTTCCCTTTAATTTAACCCATCAGTGGGTGCATTTGTTGCGGCTGTAGGATTGACTGTGACGGCTGCCCCCGTCGTCGGCGACGCTCTGCAGTCCTATGAGTGGCTCACCCTGGACTCACTTTTCAAGCCAAAAAAGGAGCGGGTTATGGATATGAATGGCAGCACTAACTATCCTTTGCTGTAATGGTGAGGATTAAGGCAATTCAGTCCAATAAACAAAGAACAGGCTGGGGAAGCTTTTTAATTGTGCTGTTTGATTAACAGCGCTTATGTCAGGCCAGGCATTTTAAGAGACAACACAATTAAATGTGACTCAGGGCCTTGACTACTGATTAGTTCCATGTGGAGACTGAGAATTTTTATTTGAGAGAGAGCATGCATTCTTCTTTGTAACATGTGTATTTCTCACCCACACGAAGGGCAATTTAACGCAAGCTTCTTTTCATAATGTACCTGCTCATTATCTGGGAAGAATTAGAATTACTGGACAAGCTTAAATTAGTGTTGTTCATTTTGTTTTTTAATCACTATTCTCATTACGTACATTTCTATTCTTCCCTATTGCCGTGTTCCTTTCCTCGTTTGAGATTTTGCTTTGACAACAAACATTTTTAAGACCGTGTCTCCTAGTTAAGGTTTTAGAATGACTTTCCCGTTTGTTTTCCAAGAACCACTGGCCACAAGGCAGGGTATACTCAACACACACACACACACACACACACACACACACACATTTTCACACATGAAGGGTGGTTCAGAGAGCAGTTTACATGCAGTCTACGTGCACATGTTTGGACTGTGGGATGAAACCTGGAGGTGATCCTCAAGCAGACATGCAAACTACACACACATAGCCAGGGCAAGATCAAACCCATAACCCTGGAGGTGCGAGGCTAATGTAAGGTTTACCATGACATCTTACTGACGTGTACAACCTCTATAATCCCTGTAAAACCTTCGTCCACTTTAATAGGTTTTGCTTTGCAGTCACAAATGTTGAATGGTTAGATAGTTATAGCGACAATTTATAAATGCATGTGGTGTGCAAACAGGTAATCAGAGGAGTACATTAAAAACCTTGAGAGAACTATTAATAGTTACTAAAGCAATTCACTTTTAAAACTTACTACGTTTGATGAAATTTCTTTTTGAGTGGTTTGTGCTTTGATTTAATATTAACATTGTTAGTGCTGTTATAAATAATAATACTAAAAACATTATTATTATTATTCAGATCTTGATGATGATCTGATGAAATCAGTTAATTCAGATGAAATTACTATTATATTATTGGTTCTCCTCTCTGGGGTTTTATTTGATTTTATTTTATTTTAACCTGAATAATTAAAGACTATTAAAGGTTAAAAAGCTGTTTTTTACCAGAGCTCACCACAACTGCTGATAGCCGTATTTACACTCTCATGTGAAAAACAATGCAGCATGCAAGCTGCCAACTTTCTTTGAGTATAATAATTATCATAAGATAATGATAACATTGTCATTTGTCATGATAGACATTCTGCATTCCTGCAGTGAATCAGAATATTCAAAAAGGGTCTCACATCTTCTATACTTTAATACTCTCCGCTGTGAGAAGCATTTCAATGGAAAACTCAAGCATCCTAAATATACTACATCCATTATTTTGTCACTGATTATAATGAAGAGCTGGAACTCTTTTGTTGACAGACAACGGTCACTCCCAAATCTGTGCTTGACAGACAGGGCCAGCTTTGAACACTTCAGAAGATTTGTTCAAGATAGTACCTCTTAGGTGGTGAAAATTCTGAGATTGGAGGTCACACGTGACAAGCAGTAGAACCTACTGTCTAGCAGACATGTTCTCTTCCATTACACGTCGCTTTGTTTTTCAACTGTGGGCGGATTAAGACCTGGTTTCCAGGAAGTTGAAGGAGGCTCCGTTTTTTTAAAATCTGATAATTATTACTGGAGCACCAGAGGACTGCTTGTGGGCCGACTCAGGCCAAGTGAGGCTAACCACACCTGCCAGGCAGGCCAATCTAAGGCATGTAGGTGTAGAGGACTGATGAGCCCTTAGCTAGGCCCTCTTTGTAGCCCAGTGAAATCTTTGTGGTTCTGGGTTTGGCTGAATGCTCTGTGAGGGAGCATTGTCTTAGCAGGTAGCGAATCACACGGTGGAGTCTTGGAGATGTTTCAAATCACCACCTGAATCGCTGGCAGGTTTAAGAGCACCATTGTCTAGTTCAGGGATAATCAAGGCTTTCTCAGGCAGTTAGTTTCAGTCTTTGGCCCCCGGGTGGCAAAGATAAAAGATATCGAAGAAATTGTGACTTAAACCGGTTTTTACCTGATTGTTGTAGCAGTTTCCTTGGTGGTGAGTACAACGGGTTGATATTGGTTTATAGATTAGAAAAAAGTTGGATTCCAAAAATGAGACATAATTTATGTAAGACAAGAAAAAGGAAAGTCAGACACTCATTGTTGCTACAAACGCCATTAGTGGTATTTTAGCAATGGCCATCGATGGGTGCATGCCAGTGTAAATATGATGGGTCACATTTATGAAGATTTTAGTCTAATCGATTTAGCTATATTTACCCCCAGAATTTCAGAAGCCTGGGTAGAACCTTACTGGGTTACACTGACAATTCCAACCGGTTGCAGGGAAGAACAGGTCATTTGGAAAGGGTCTTGAACAACCCTATGTATAAAAATGTTTTATTTGAGGCTACTTTCGTTTAGTTGTGAAAATTACACCTGAACAGTAGCATATTGCTGACTCTTGTGAGCAACAGGTGAACAGGAAAAAACAAACACGGCTCCGGTATGTGTAAGGCCTTCTTGCTCAATATCATGATGTGTGTTGCTGGAAGAGGATTGAGTCTGTCTGGGATGTTCTTAGTCACCACAGCATCTGGTAACTATTGTGCCATCACAGCACTCGGTCACCAATGAGCAATGTGGGCCTGGTTTTCCGTCTATGGTGATGCAACACGCAATCTCTTATACGGCTGCCTTTTCCAGGGCTTGGCACAGCTTAGTTGGAGTTTTCATATATGGTTAAGCGCGGTGAGCCTCTGCACGGAAATGAGGTTCCATCCCTCTCCCCCCGACCCCCACATCCCATATGTTGAATTCCAGGGCAAGGCCATCATCACCTTACCATGAGTCGCCACCCTTGGTATGTTGCCGCTGGAAACAAAATAGCTCTAATTGGATGCCGTAAGTTTGAATTGGAATCATTGCTAGCTAGAGGCATGGCAGTATTGGTATATTGTGTATAATTTAAAGGTTAGATGTAAGTGTGTTGTGCTGTACCATTTAGTAGGAACTGTGGTTGCTGGGGTTGCACAGGAAAGCAGGCTGGGCCTCACCTGGGACATAACAAGGAGTTATTTGAACTGAGAGAAGGTCACAGCCCCAGAAGAAACAATGTACCCTTCCCTATCAAAAGAAATTCTGTTCTCTGTATTTTTAAGAGGGGGTGGGGGGTGTTAAGCTGTTTTTTCTTCTCTTGTTTTGTCTGCAATTGACCAAAATGCACGTCTTGCTGAAGTGAACAGGTCATGCTTCTATCCTCCTCCTTTTTTCTTCCACTTTGAAGTTCTGCTAGTTTGGCTACAATGGACCGTGTCGGCAACAATGCAGACGCAGCCCCCCTCTCGCCAAGGGGACGCGATCTGCACACGCCAAAGGAAATTTCAGAAGGCGACACACAAAATTGGCCGTGTGTCTTTATGCGCCCAGAAACAAATCCCAGACTTAGGAATTACATAATGATCTCCAAATGCTCAAGATCAAGACGGGATTCTAAAGCAGACCTAACTACAGTTCAAAAACATCTGAGTCAATGAAGGATCTCCTTCCACTCGCCTGGAGGGTTAGGCCCATGTTTGGAACCAAGGTTCATAGCCACGGACCCTACTCCGCATTCATTCTTGCAGCTAAGGCTGCGTCAGTTGTCAGTGAGCCAAATGTGTAGAGCGGGTGCTTCTCAGAACTCTGCAGACAGCACTGTAGTGCCCCTGGATATGACTTAGCTTAGTGCGGTCTATCCAGGACTGAGATTAAAGAGCATATGAACACTGATTAATATGATCATCCTCCTGATGACGGAGGTATTCCTCTAATAAATGACTGTTTATGGATCCAAGTCTCAGCCGTCATGCGTTCCACATCTTCCGGTAAGGCGGCAGTGAAGTATTCATTTGAAATGATGATACTCCCCATGTAGCCAAACACACAATTTATTCACCACTGATAAGAAATTGGGGCCTGTGGAGGAGTGAGCTGGCTTAGCAGATAAGTGGCCCCTAAGTGCTAAAATTAAACCACAACTGTGGAGTTGTGTATTTGTACTCGTTGTGCCCAGTACGCTCTGCAATCTCAAAATGCACCCCACATAGTGAATTATCTGGATTTTCGATACCTGCACCTTATAGATACACAATCAGTGCTTTGGATGTGGCCTGAAGGTGTGCGTTGACATTTGCTGGAAATTAGAAGGTTGTGGTCTTTTGGGCTGGTTAGCAGACCCGTTAAATAGCTAGCCACAGAGCTATCCTCCAGAATTCCGACCTTATACTTTTCATTGGGCCCTGTTCCTTTTCCCTTCCCAGCTTTTGTTTCATTTAGATAAACGATAAAGGCTCCGTGCATGCGAAGACATTTCTAGCTAAGCCGTTCCTGTATTCAAACAGACATGTCTCATAGTCACTCTGTACCGAAAGGGTTGTTTGAGGTGGCTAATAAGCAGCTGGCTAGTTGACTTTACTTTTCATCTGGACAGTGTTTCGTTTCAGAAGGGTATATTTTCAGTGACATTAACCGTGTCAAGGGGTGGTTCAAATCATCTTTATTAAACGGCTTACAAGAAAAGGTCTTGGAGAGGGAACATATTTCTAGGATGAGTCATGTTTGCCGTCCGCTTGGCTTTCAGATCTCAGGAACTTCACAATTAAAGGCTCAGGAGCCGTATGGCATGCCTACCAGAAAGAAGGGTCTCTGGATTTATCTCCATGAAGTGCGTCCTGACGAAAATGGACCGGACAGATCCGCTAGGCTTATTTCTCAGGCCAGAGAGATCTAGCTTAATTTTCACCGACCACCCCAGAGCACTAGATTGATTTCCAGTAGGTTTGTACTTTCTTTGAAACTTTTATAAGGTTATGCCTTTTAAAGGTATGGACCAGTGTTAGGTTTGAAGTTTGGCTTTGATAATAATCAAATGAAAAAATGTAAATTTAGTTGATGCGGGAAATAGCATGGTTTTAAAAACCACTATATTTTAATGACTATGATGATGATCCATCCATCTTCCAAGCCGTCCTGTACATGTGTGTCGTGGGGTGGGGGTCTGGAGCCTATCCCAGGCAGCCTAGGGCACAAGGCTGGGGTAGCACTGGATGGGATACCAACCAATCGAAGGGCATAGTGACACGTGTACTCACACTTCAGACAATTTAGACACTCCAATTAGCCTACAACGCATGTTTTGGAAACTAGAGTACCTGGCTAAATCCCACGAAGCAGAGGGAGAACATGCAAATTCCATACACTCTCCTGTCTAGGTAGCATGTCCACTTTTCTCTGCGTACTCTCCTGTCTAGGTACCATGTCCACTTTTCTCTGCGTACTCTCCTGTCTAGGTA
>JAACJT020000033.1:2027576-2083350 GCA_009936485.2 Gymnarchus niloticus | reverse complement strand
GTACTCTCCTGTCTAGGTACCATGTCCACTTCTCTCTGTGTACTCTCCTGTCTAGGTACCATGTCCACTTTTCTCTGTGTACTCTCCTGTCTAGGTACCATGTCCACTTTTCTCTGTGTACTCTTTCTTTAATTCTTTCTCTCATTGTTTGTGCGCAAGGCAGATAATTACTATTCCTTAATTTGACAGGATAGTGTGACAATGAAAGTAAAACAACCAGTTTTGGTGATTTCGATTTAGTTGCATGGTCTAGTTTCTCTGAAGCTGCTTGATTGTAATGTATTTTTAGGATTATTTTGGACAGGTTAAGATGGCATTTTTTGTAAAAAACAGAAATAAAGTGTGAAAAATCAATTTGTATTATGGAGTCATTCTGAAGTTTTAGTTTCAGAGCTCTCCTGTCCTGGTTTTTTATGCCCCTACTGATGTTGCTTTATTCTAGTGCAGAGAAATAGCAGTAAATGGAATATGGTCTTCACTGGTCGCGAGGGATGGCAGGGCAAGGACAGCATATGGAACATGCATCATGTGACACATGGAACGCTGCTGTGCCCATTTAGCTTCACTGGTAAGATGCCCAGGGTGAGTAGAGAGCCGATGATGATAGCTTACTGGCTGTGGGGCCTGATCTGAAATCGGACTCAGACCAGTCAAGCGATCGCTCGTAAGTGGGAACCCTGCTGATGGGACAAGTATGTAAGAGAGCTGACTGGCAATTTGGCCATGCCTTAAACAGATCACGCAAGGTTCCCGGCGAGTATGCAGTCACATGTCAAAATTAAATTGCCGCGTCTGGACGAGAAAAAAGATGTAATTGTGCACAGCGTATGACCCCGTGAGATGTGGAAAAAGTCGTGCAGGTGAGCCCTTTTCAAATCAATGCAAGATACCAGTAAATTCACGTTTCCAGATCTGTTGAAAGCCCTACAGGGTTATGTTTTATTTATTTTTTTTGCATTTTTTCCAAATTTGGAAATTTCTCATACAGGGGTAAAGTAAGGAACCAAAATGGTCTATATTCTGTAATATTCATTCATGTATGCTTCTAATATTTCTTAGTGGGCCCTCATATTTTTTTGGAAATTGAATACATTTTAATATGGTATTTTTATTTAGTTTCTTAGGTTACACCCATGATAACACATTAAGAAGTTCTAAGGCACAGGAAATTGGTTTTGATATCTTAGTGTTGATTCAGAGAAATGGAACGAATACATGATGTGAGGGTTTTATAAAGTCTTTGAGGAGGGAGACAATGATATGAAATTGTCGTTTTGGGCACACAGACAAGCTGTCAATGTCTAACTGTCAGGCGTTTATTAATATTCTCTCCATCAGCGCAGAAACTGTCAGGCTTCGAATGGAACATGAAAGGCCAGGCCTTCCCCCACATGATTCCCAACTAATTGCTTTCAAGTTGTGACTTTTTGACCCCTCAACGTGGCCTGTGATGTTTTTCAAAATGCTGCATTGTTATGTAGTTGATCTTTCTTGTGCATGTTGTTTGTACTTTTGCTATTTCATTCTGTAACTGCTCCAAAAAAGTTTAGATATATGAAACGATAATAGCGTGTTTGGATACCTAACTTAACCTTTTTTAATAGCTGGAGACACTGTTTAAAATTTCCTAGCCAGGCTGAAAGACATTCACTGTCCTGTGTCAGATTCCACTGTGGGAAAGAATTGGAGAACATATCCACAAAAGATAACTTTTTGAGTAAACTCCTCACGGCTGCTTCATCCATATTAAATCAGAAGCTTTGATCCTCTTAAAGATAAAAGCATTATTTATCAGCCTGAACCACTTATGCTTGGCATGACTGATTTCGGCCTCTCCCTCTCTGATTTTAACCGGGGGTGCCAAAGCTGTCAGGGGAAGCACATTTTAGGGCCCGTTCAACAGTCTCTGATGCCGGTTGAGCCCGTCATCTGATGAGCAAGGCCCCTGTCACAGCCGAACGACTCCTCCCCACCCACCCCTGTCCATTCCTGAGAGTTCGGAGCCATCATCGATCGCTCTTTTATTTTCTGAGTCACTTGGTTCCTGCCTGCGGCACACAGAGGGGAATTTTCTCCTTTTTTTCTCACGTCTACCCGCCCGTTTGCCAGTGAGGTGATTGAGTAAACCTTCAGCAAAGAAGCGGAGCCTCTGCTGGTGCGGACGACCTATTTGCCTGCCCCCTACCCCCTTCCCAGTGCTGAGAGCTTACAGTAACCCAAACTCAGATCAGAGTGTCCCACCCCACTGCGGATGACACTCCCCCTCACTACCAGAGCGAAGGCTTTTAACACCACGTCAGGTGTGGAAATTAACATTACGTAATGTGTCGTTAGTGTTCAACCAGATGTTTTTCATAGGTTTGGAAATGCTGTTAAAAAACATAACAAAAAAATCTAACAGCCCCTTAGTGACCCATTGTAAATTCATTTTCTGGTTGTGACACTGGAAAATGTGTTGATTGAAAATGAAAATTGTAAGGAACACTGTTGTCGTTGACTGTTCCCATTGTATTGTGCTAGTGAAATATTTTTAGAGATTATAAATCATGATTTACCGCTACTTTCCTGACCATCTTTTCAAGATATATCATCAGGAAATGATATTATGTCTTGCACATTTGAGCCATTTACATGATCCATTTCCAGTTTTTAAGCAAAGGGAATATAGTGGCTTAACTGTTCAAGGGGATGTCTTTGATTATTTGGTCATTAATCAGTAATTAATATGAAAGCTATGTAGGCTTCACAACCTATAAAATAAAGCAGAAGTAAGACTTGTATTTCCTTTATCTGTCAGTGAAATGTTAGACCCACCCAAAGGAGTGATGAAGATAATGGTATAAAAATCCCTGTGCTCAGTGTATTCGTAATACATTCAAATGTTTGGGTGGATTGAGAGTGGCTTCTGAAAGACTTAACTTTGCAGGAGACAGGGGCAAGGTCACTAATATGTTCTTTAATATTGTGCAATGATTGCTAAATGCGTTCCCAAACAGTCACTTTAAGAAAAGCATAACAATTACACAATTTTCTGGTACGTTAAGCCCCTCAGGTATGCTAAAAGTCTTTAAGTGGCTTTCTCCGTCTGGCCTCTGTATCGTTAAGTATACCATTAATGGCTGTTACCAGGCACTCGCTAAACAATCCACAGGGGAGAGAGGGAGAGTGAGAGAGAAATGCAAAAAAAACTGCGGCCCTTTGCAGCGGATGGATTGGTTGTCTGACCGTTCACCTTTCCAAGTTTTTGAACACCTCCTTTTAACTGCCTCTGTGAACAGGCAGAACCGCGATTCCCAGAATCCCAGTTCTGCTGAGCGGTAGAATCCCTGTGCGCGGGGAGTGATGGCGTCGGGCGGGTGCCAGCGAGCTGTGGCTCAGAGAGAGGGAGTGGAAGGCAGATGAGGAGGCGTCACGGGGCGGACAGGCGTCTGGCACGACTCACGGGGCCCTGCAGGCAGCGAGGCGGGGGGAGCTGGGACGTCCTGCAAACAGCCGAGTAATTGCAGGGCAGAGCCTTCCAAGTAAGGCATTCTCACCCAGCCTATTTTCTTTCTTTTTTTCCTTATTTTCATTCCTGTAGGCTGAAGGGGAGGATGAGGAGGGTCCTGCACAGATTATTGTTCTTCTTTCCTTTTAAGGCTTTGATTCGTTCAGGAAGACACATTTGACTCCACAAACAAACTGGCAATGTGGCCAAGTGACTGACAGCGAGACCGCAAGAAAGATCCAATTACTGCCTTACAAATGTTTTCATATGTACAAATGTCACTTTAAATTGCGACTTTGCGCATGCATCGCAGGAATCCTCGGTGCGTAATTGACACTCAACACATGGCCTGCATTGCCAGGGAGGCTTCAGCAAATGCCAGACCGGGACTGAAACAAGGATCACTGGCCCCAAGCTCGTCAAATGGCCGCAGTGTTTACGTTCCTTGGCTAACGGATTTAAGTTGATATCTGCGTTCATGTAACATAATGACACTTGACAAATTCTGGAAAATGAGAAATGGCTTCAGAGTAATAAAAAAAGTGACACTTAGCTCATTAGCATTAGCTCCATGACAGTTTTATGACAGTTTTATTGAGTCACAATTCACTGTCAGGTGCCCTCCACCGGTCCCAGAACTCCTAGCAGCACTGCCAATAGACAGTTATGACAGAGTTGGTGAAGATCTGAAAGTTTGTGGGGCTCAAACCGGGAAAAGAGGTCCCCAGCTGGTTGAAAAGGCATCGAGTTACCTAGACGCACCACTGAACGGAACCATCGGCCGTGACTGGAGTGGTATCAGCTGGACCCAACCAGAGGGGCACCTTTTAAGGCTGTTGTACTTAGATTACATGCGACACGTCAAACCATCGTTTATCTCCGACTCGCCACGGCGCCCACTCGCTCATATTAGCCTCGGGCACGCGGGGCAGCTGTTAGCGGTGCAAAATCCATGGCGAGTCATTAGTGCGGGGTCAGCATCAAAGGACGTTCAGAGTCAGCCGGTGCTAAATTCAAAGACCTCTGTGCCCTCTCTGGCTCCGTCTGGGTGGAGACGGTGGGTTGCGTGTTTGCGCTACGTTCCAGGGGAACGCAGAGCTTCACTTCTCTGTTGTCTGCAGAAACGTAGCGTGGAGGGTTCAGGGAGGGGTATGTTATTTTCTCTTTTGATCAGAGCTCCTCTGGGCTATTGAAATTCTTGTACTGTATGTGTGTGAACCAGTTTCTTTATGCAGTTACTGTGAATATATGTGAATAAAGACTATACCTTTTGAAATTAACTATAAGTATCAATAAAATGTATAAATAAAGTTTATATATATTCTTTATTGTAAATGTTAATCATTCCCAATCAGCTGTTTGTTTTAATGATATAGCTTGACTTTTTTGGCTATGTACATTTCAGTATGTATGAATATCTCATTCCCAAAGACAACACATTTAATATTCATACCTTTTTTGCCCCACCCAGAAAATATTTCCCGAGTAATACTGCCTTCCCTTGATTGGGATTTTTCAGCTTGCTGTCGGGCAGCGATTACATCCCATAGGTTGGCAAAAGGCTTTCTTTGACATGGGAGTGCTTTTAATATTCATTTCAAAGTCCCCTAATGAGACAGAACAGAAACATTTGGAGTTGGAAGCAGCAGTAAACACCTTGATTACTCGTTCTGTCTCTTACGAATGCACATTGCTAATCAATGAGCTCATGATTCATATCATGATCATTCCATCACAAGCAGATGTTTTTTCCTACTTGAGCGTTGAGCTTGTTTTACAATCAAGCAATCGCACCGATGAGGTAGCATCCGATAGCCCGTCGCCAAACTCTGGTCTGGCTTGCAGACGAACGTGGCTGTTGTGTTTAATTTGATGATAAAAACTTGAAGAATAATCAAAATTTCTGCCATTCCATATCACCGTATTGGAGAGAGGCGGTTTCCTTGACACTGAATGTGTGCAATTTTAATACCGTTATACTGGAAATAAATAGAGCTGCAGAGTTTGCTAATGCTAAAGTTAAGGGCAGTGGATAATTGGTGTATGTTAAGCTAATGTTATAGTTACAGGTACTTCTTCATAAAAGCTTTCTGGCTGCCTTTGTCGTCAGGAGTATAAGTGCTGTCGGTTCCACTGACTTCATTTGAATTAATTTGCCTAATTGTCATTCATAAGCCAGCCATTCCAGTTTTACACCGACTTGGATAATGCCATCTTCCGCTGTTTGCACTGTAATTGAAATTTCCATTATGGAGAATAAACATCCAGGAGGCCACATGTGAATATTCATCAGGACACGTGAGGGGGCGGGGCCTGCCGTGCCACCGGCAGCGAGTTCAACCGTGTGTTTATTTAGTTCTCCTCTTCCGCAGCGCCCTCACAGGTCAGCGAGGTCATCAAGGAGTGGGTCCAGCAGCGCAGCGTCCAGCTGTCTTGGCAGGAGCCGGAGCAGCCCAATGGTGTCATCACTGAATACGAGATCAAATACTATGAGAAGGTGAGGGGTGGCACACCGCACCGCCAGTCTAATGCAAGCGATTCCTGTCTCAAACATACAAACCGCAAACAGACAGATGAAACATTTGAAAACAAGTTCTTGGTGTTTTAGTTCTTTACAGACCGAGGTGAGCGCTCCTCGATGCCATTTTTTTCAGGCTGTTCCGTCTTTATTGCAGTGCATCCACATGTGAGCATAAAGCTAAATATTCACTGATATGACACATTGGAAATCCAGATGTCTTCTGGTCTCTAATTTTTGTGTTTCACAGTCTTTGTGCCCCACTGATCTTCCTTAGACACCTCCATTATGATAACTGCCATAAAGAATAAGGGAACCTGTTGGTCTGTAGACCCTCAGCCATATCACCACAAAAGCCAATGTCTACATATTCAGCCAGGATCTCAACCCCCTCCAACTCCTCCTGCGTAACACATAGGAGCCCCTGTCCATCTTCCTATGGCAGAGCCCTGTGTCGAGCACGGAGGCGGGAAAGCAGATTGACACACAGAATCGAACCCTGCACCATGAGGACCTATGCACAGATTTTGTTGTTTACAAGTTCCGAGACACCCCGATGCGGTTTTCCCCGGCAGTACGTCATGTTCCGTAGGCTCGGGTCTGTCGAGCTGTAAAATTGGCGATGAGCATGACTTCTCCCCAAACAGGCTTTTGACGTTCCAACCATGCTTTGCTGCCCAAATCATTTAGAGAGCAGCAACACAACACGAGGCCCGCGTGACTGAATGTATTCATTTCCACGCACGGTGGTTGAATCCTTGCCGTCGTCGCCCCGCTACATTTGCTTTTATCGGCAGTACATGCATTTTGAGGCACGCTGTATCCACTGGTTCTAATGTACACCTGCGATCATTTACCTTTGCTGGAGAAAAGTGACCTTAAGATGTGACATTTCTGTCCATTTATGGAGTGTAGATGATGTGTTAATGTTATTTTTTTATGCATTTTTGCCATACGTAGGATCAGAAGGATCGCATTTATTCGACGGTGAAATCAAAGTCGACATCCGCCACAGTTAATAACCTGAAGCCCAGCACCGCGTACGTGTTTCAGATCCGCGCCTTCACGGCCGCAGGCTATGGCACGTATGGTCCTAGGCTGGAGGTCACCACTAAGGAGGAGACCACAGGTAAGACCAGCAGGGAGGATGTTTAGCCTATCACGTTACCGCCTAGCTGGTGATCAATAATGTTGGCTTTAATCCCTCTCAGTCCACAGTCATGCGCTTTAACCCTCCACTTGGCCTTCAATGGCTGCTCTCAGGACTGGAGTTAACAGGCAGCTTGGCAAATTGGTTGTCAGATGTTTTGTTTATTTGTCAAAACAGTATCACTTGTAAGCAAGCTGTTGTCCATCTGACTGTTTTAACACATTGTTGCTCATATTGTATTAATGAATTTGTCCAGCCCGGTGCCGGCCAGAGGAGGATGGGCCTCCTCCTTGAGTCTGGTTCCTCCCAAGGTTTCTTCCTTCTGAGGGAGTTTTTCCTTGCCACTGTCGCCTTTGGCTTTCTCTTTGGTGACCTTGGGCTTGGGACTATGTAAAACGCTATGTGACAATGCTTCTTGTTAAAGGCGCTTTATAAATAAAATTGAATTGAATTACAGAAAGGGGTCACGGTGGCTCAGTAGTTAGCACTCTTGTCTCGACTGAAGCCAATCTCCGGCTCTCTGAGTGTGGAGTTTGTATGTTCTCCCCGTGCTTTGCGGGTTTCTTTCCACAGTCCAAAGACATGCATTGCAGGCTAATTGGCATAGCTAAATTATCCATAGTCTGTGTTTGGATGAGTGACTGTGCCCTGTGATGGGCTGGAACCCCATTCAGGGTGTCCTCTACCTTGTGCCCTAAGGCTGCCCGGAATAGACTCCAGCCACCCCCCCCGTGACCCTGAATAGGATTAAGCAGGCACAATGAATTAAGGAAGTCACGACAGTTTTACTGTAATGCCAACCACCCTTTGACATTTTTGTAGCTAAAACGGCATCGGGGGACTAAGGATGTGCTAATACAATGGCCATTTCTTTATTGACTAAAGAAGGGGACATTTTTATTGCCGTAGTTCTGAAACTTGTGCCAAGGCTAATAATTTTCACTGCTAAATAAGCATAAAATGAGAAGGAAAAAAGTCTAACCTAAATGTGTCATTGTTTCAAATGAAGGGCACCAGCATTTTCACCTGGGACTATTAAGCCTACATTTTAACACCGCGGAACGATACGCGTAGAGGTCCTTACAATAAAAATAGACCACCCTTCCTCACTGGAAGGACAAAAAAGAGTTTTTACTCCATAGCCAAGTGCAGCATCCCTTATTTTTCATCTGCACGCGGCCTTCATATTAGGGCTAGTTGAATTGATTCGGTGGGAGGAGTTCTTCCGCCAGAGCCAAAATGGTGACCGTGCATCCCGTGCTGTGTCCCTCTCTCCAGCCACTGTCGTCTCCAGTGAGCAGAACCCGGTCATCATCATTGCTGTGGTGGCGGTGGCCGGGACCATCATCTTAGTCTTCATGGTCTTCGGCTTCATCATTGGGAGAAGGTACGCTCTCGCGGGCCCCGTTGACTCTCCGCTCCTGTGAGTCGCTGTTTGTCAATTCGCTTTTATTGTCACCCACGGGCTTCCATAGCCATGGAGTCCTCACATGCACCATTTGTCTGTGGCATGCCGCCATGATGGATTGCGATCGTGTTGTATCTAGAGATCTAGCTCACTCGCAGTGTTTTTACATGTATGCTTAATCAAGAGAACCGTTTGTGTGCCGCAGCTTTGCGTATGTGTGGATTATGTGCTCTCCAGCAAGCCATAAAGTTCTTAATGGCTCACGCTTGTATGAAAAAGTGTCATTTCTTTTTCATTATGGTGGATGACATAGTATCTTCCGTCAGCTATGGACTAATTTCCTAAAGAATTGCCCTTTTAAGGGCAGCTTTTATGTTTGTAGTATAAACAGCATGATTCCTGGAAAAATTAGTTATGAAGAAGGACTCCAGCATGTTGATGTATGTTCATATGTACAGTTCATCTCCCACACACCCCTCCCTCACGCCGCATCTGCACACCCATTCCTTGCTCGCTCCTCTTCCCTGCCCGGTATTCCCCCATAGACAGCAACAAGGTTTGCTAAATAGTAACCATGAACAGCTGTACATAGTAAATGGGTTGCCCCAGGGTTCAGTACATTTCAGATTTTGGCAAGATTTTGAACAAATCTTTTTTTCAGAAGGGGAAAAAAAAGATTTCTAATTGTGACTTTGCTAGTAGGGCTAATAGAGGCCGCCTGGTAGAGCAGCACTTGCCCGAGCAAGCACCTCATTTACTGAGCTGTTTTCAGCATGGTCCCATGATAACTATCAGCTTTTGTAATTAGAGACTTCCCTTTGCAAAACATTGTGTTCTGCTTACTTCGTAATTCATTTTGCTTGTGTTTTTTCCCCTATCACACAAGTACAGCTAGCTGAGTAGCCATGTGTGTTTCTCTGTGTAGGCACTGTGGGTACAGCAAAGCGGATCAGGAAGGAGACGAGGAACTCTACTTCCAGTGTGAGTCCGTTTGTCCTCTTGTAAATCGTTCTTAACCTTGACAGCGAAACATCCGGGAATCAGAAACGGCGAAAAAGCGAAGGTGAAAAAAAAGAGTACCGTGATGCTTAATCTTGTAACTTTGGCACATTTTTTTGAGAAGCAGGTCCCCTCTGTAGTGAATCATTTGGCCTCTAAACCTGGAAATGCACAAACGCAGACCAGGAATCGCATCGCAGTTCAACGAATCGATACTAAATCAAATAAATAAAAATAACCCCTGGGTGAAATTAGCTATCAGGTTGAAAAAGGTAACTTCTTTTTTTTTCTTAAAGCAGCATAGTCCCTGCAGGGCACGCACTCTTCGGAGGACACGGCCCCGCCCTCCAATCCCACTGCCCCCCAGGGCTGAGGGTCGAGATTTGCACAGCTCACTCACTCTCAGGCGTCTTCCTCCTTGGCCCCATCACCAATAAGTTTCTCACATCAGCCCTAATGATCCCCCTTGAGATGTAGCTGCGGACACCTTCTCAGCAAGCCCTTAATGATTCATGCTGTGGGCAAACCTCTGGTTTGGAAACAAGGGGTCAGCGCCTGCCACACGGCCCCACGGCGGCCGGGAAGCATGTAAGCGAGTCCGATTGACGGGCGCGAGGCAGCGTGACTCCGGGCTAAAATAGAGGTCCGGCGTGGGAATTAAAATGGCAGGAACACTCTCTGGCGAGCGGCAGGAGCCCCGTGACATGCAGATGATACTTGTAGGCCCGATTTGTTTGCGGTGTAGCTCGGAAGGTCGCGATAAGCCACCGCTTGCTAGATCCGGTGACAGCTCGGATGGACAAGGCAATTATGGGAACAAGAGAAGAAAATATTTGCTAGTGTCATGCATTTGCGTTCATAATGCCGCATAGACCCCATCCTGGCCTTGAAGTAACTTGATTACCTCCTGTTTGGCACTATTTCGCCTGGAGCAGATTAGTGATTTAATTATCATAGAATCTTGTGTTTTTTGTATGTTTTGTTAAGTAGTTAAATGCCATGTATATGATTAAACAGCTTAGAGAAGTGATTTTGACTCCAGTTTTGTAATTAGGGAAATTTGATGCAAACAAATTAGGTCACTGGAAGACAGATTTCCCTGGTATAATATAATTTTTTAGTGTAGTGACCGAAGCATCAGCAAATCTTGGTAGAGAATTGTTGTTGTGGCAATTTCATATGAAAAATACCTAATAGACAGCTTTGATACATAGACCATTTTTTAATGTGCTAATTGTAGCTTCGGCGTGGGCAGTTTGAAAATCGTCCAAACTGTCCAAAATGTAGCATTACCACGACTATCGGCCACACCTCAAGGGCAGTGCAATGACAGCATAGCCCAATGTCACAACACAGATGAAAGATAAACAATACAGCGTGTCTGTTTTGCTGTCGGAATGTGTGATCCTCTGGACAGCCGGTGACTCCACATACCGAGGTGTTCGACAGTCTCTTTGTTTTCTGACAGCCCTGATCCATGAATGTCTGAAGAGACTTTCTTTATTTCCTAAGTGCTCCAGATAAAAGCTGAATTCTGTGGTTGGCGATACGGGCCGACTCAAGCCACTCTGGTATCTTCTCCTGTAACTCTATCAGCCTGCTTACAGGATCCTGCAGAAGGAAAACATTATGACACATAGCCCTCCTTTTTTAAAGAAACACCTTTTCCTTTTTTCCCTACTCCGGTGGCTTTTTATCAATCCTGCTGTTTAGTAATGCCTTCTCAGTAGCCAGCTTTGATAATCCTGTCTGCCCGTCAAGCTCTCTCTGCTTTGTGTGCATGCTTAATCGCAACAGTAATCCTCTTACCCTTCTACAGTTAAATTTCCAGGCACCAAAACGTACATCGACCCCGAGACCTACGAGGACCCGAACCGAGCTGTCCATCAATTCGCCAAGGAGCTGGATGCCTCCTGCATCAAGATCGAGCGGGTTATTGGAGCAGGTAAACCAGCCCATCGCTGAGCCGCCAGCTCAGCCGCATGCATCACGGTGACAGCCAAATATTCAACCCTTGCATCCTCATGATTTTTTTATTCTTGAATGATCCAAAGGTGTGTGCCTCTGTCATGCAAGGGAGCGTTCAGTTAAGATGTTCTCTGTGTCCGTTTTAGATGGAAAATAAGTTAGTGCTCGGTCTGGTAAATGGCTGTTACACAGACATGGGTGGTAGGAGTGGAGCTCATTGCGGTATCTATAAACGCAAAAGAAAACCTATTCTGGTAAAGTTCCCACTGTGACTGTCTCCGTAAGCCTCAGACCAGTTCCGTATCCTCTTACAAAGCACAGCTGAAACATCAGACAAGAAGCTGAACTATTTGTGTGTGGCTAAGCACCAGCTATCCTCTAGGTCACTGGAGATACTGTTTCTTACAGGGGAGTTTGGAGAGGTCTGCAGCGGACGTCTCAAACTCCCGGGGAAACGGGATGTGGCCGTTGCCATTAAGACTTTGAAAGTGGGCTACACAGAGAAGCAGAGGCGGGACTTCCTGTGTGAAGCCAGCATCATGGGGCAGTTTGACCACCCCAACGTGGTCCATCTGGAGGGGGTCGTGACCCGAGGTAAGCATCGATTGCATCTGCCAGCGAATAACAAACATGCGATCGATTTCCACAGGATCCCATGCCGTGAGTCAAAAGGTCTCATTCTTAATTTTTTTTTTTTTCCCTTCCGCTCTTTGCTTATTCACTACCACATTATAAGCCTCACATGCTTCATATTTCAGTTATTCAGGGCAACGGCAAAGCAAAGGCCACTTAAGGTCAAGCCGCCGCAGGGGGCTAAATACAGACTTTTTTAACTTGGATTAGTAAAGGGTAAAACGTGAAAGAGGCAGCAATAATGCTTTCTTCACCTGATTCCTCTTACGAGCTCATTGTTCACAAGCACCATGAGTCCACGTGAATAATACTATAACAACGTAAGATTTGCTTTTTATTGGCTTTGGGCAGGTTCCGCACAGCGACATATACATGTAGCAAACAGAAAGACATGTAAGTGACACCAGGAAACTGATGCAACACTGATAAAAATAAAACCCTGTCTATGAATATTTATGTGCCATTTCATAAAATCTGTCCTCTCTCTCTCTCTCTCTCTCTCTCTCTTTTGTCAGGAAAACCCGTGATGATTGTGATTGAATATATGGAGAATGGTTCATTAGATGCGTTCCTTAGGGTGAGTCTCTCTCTCTCTCTATTTTCGTGCAAGTGATTATCTGAATAATAACACGGGACTGGAGCACATCGCCTAACTGAAACAAAAGCTAGTCGGCGACGGTGGGGGGCATGTCGCCGGCGAACCAGCCAAGCTCTTCCCTGGCCCCCCGATAATGCCGCGGCGTTCCGGCCCCACAGAAACACGACGGCCAGTTCACAGTCATCCAGTTGGTGGGCATGCTGCGAGGCATCGCGGCCGGCATGCGCTACCTCTCCGACATGGGATATGTCCACCGAGATCTGGCGGCACGCAACATCCTTGTCAACAGCAATCTCGTATGCAAAGTGTCTGACTTTGGGCTGTCGAGAGTGATTGACGACGACCCCGAAGCTGTCTACACGACTACGGTGAGTGAATTAAATCTGCCACTCCGTCACTTCCTGGCTTCCCAACCCTGGAGCTGCTTTGGAAAGCACAGCCACCAGATTAGCTGGAAACATGCTTCTTCCTGGTCAATGTGAGAAGTTTTTTCTTTCATTTTTTTTAACTCTTTCTAATTAATATTTTAGGGCAAGATTCAGGATATAACGAATTTCAGAGTTACTTCAGCATCTGACCTGCATTTTACTGAACAGGGTGGAAAAATACCAGTTCGGTGGACAGCAACAGAAGCTATCCAGTACCGCAAATTCACGTCTTCTAGTGATGTCTGGAGTTATGGGATTGTCATGTGGGAAGTAATGTCCTATGGGGAGAGACCTTACTGGGACATGTCCAATCAAGACGTGAGTTGCTGTTTTGTGGGTATTTGTTGGTATTAACTTTGATATAATTGTGTTGGATGTATCCTTTTAGGTCCTGGCTTGTAGTTAAGTATATTTGGTTATTTGTTGCACATACTACACAAATGTATGAAAGCTGCATAAAAGAATTTCATTAAAATTTATAACAGGAGGAGATTGTTATTCTAGGAATAAATAATCACTTAATTAAAAAATTGTGTTTAAAGCAGTGAGTTATGATAAAGTGAACAAAATTCATCTTCGGTTGAGCTCCAAATTTTTATCGAACTGTACTCAATCAAATATAGCTTGACACAGGAGTAGAAGTCATTGCTTTGTTTTGGGTAAATTGGGACAGATGAACATTGCAAAGCCATTCATCGCGTTGATAATAAAAGTGGAATTTCACCAGAGGAATGGCAAGCTGTGAGATGTTTCTTCAAAGACTTTTGCACCTGCACGTACTCAGGCTCATATACAGATGGCCGTGCATAGACTGATTTATCATTTGTGCCACTGAGATACACACTTACATGATTACATTTAGTGATGGGACAAATGAGGCTTCAAAACCGTGGTGGGTGGGAGTATCCTGAACTACCAAGCAATGCTTGCACCACCCAAAAAGCAAATAACTATAACCAAAGAAAAAGGGTTGGAGCCAGTATTGATTAGTAGTTTGGGATATTCCCACCCACCGTGAGCTTTGAAGCTTCATTTAGCACCAGTATTAATTGGTTAGTTTGGGATACTTCTACCCAGCACAGCTTTTGAGGCCTCGTTTGCCCTAATCACTAAATTTTACATTGGTAAATCCAAAAAGTCAAAGCTGTATGATCTTGGCAGCATGCAGGACATGCTAATACTTGACTGGCATCAACGTCAGATGTTTTTTCTCCTCTGTGATGGCAAGGCGTGGGACAGCCATTTGCCTTTTGGGATGCAGGAAAGGAAATATTTACATTTCCTCAATAGTTGTGTTTTGACACTCCCTCCCCATAGCCAATGCTTATTTGCAGTCGCGTCGACTCGACAGGAATATAGAATGAGTGCATTGAGATAAAAAGAACACACTTTCTGCCGTGGGATGTTGGAAGAATCTGAAACTCATCCTGTTCTGTATGAGACATCTTCAGAACTGTCTTTCCGACGTGAAATTTCAATAGATTGATTTTACTGAAACAAAGTTATTTAAAAAGGAAAAACTCATATTTCCCAGTGCTTTACATTTTGGTTTCCTCATGTGGAGTCTGTACCACTGCGGTTTCAATCAAACGAAAACAGCATGAAAACCGATGTACATAACGCACACTCCAGCACGCACACACACACATACACACACACAGAACGCTGATGCGTCCAACAATAAGCCTGCTGTGAGGTAGAAAGAGAAAAAAATATTGATAATAGACAAAAAGAAGGCATTCATGTTTCAGGTCAGCCTAAAGAAAGCCAGGAGTGATTTATGCTGACTTTTTCTCCTTCGTCCCTGGCCCCCAGGTAATAAAGGCGATTGAGGAGGGCTATCGCCTGCCTGCACCTATGGATTGTCCTCCAGGACTGCACCAGCTCATGCTGGACTGCTGGCAGAAGGATCGCAATGACCGGCCTAAGTTTGACCAGATAGTGGGTATCCTCGATAAAATGATTCGAAATCCCAACACCCTAAAAACTCCCGTGGGAACATGCACAAGGTAAGGGTTGCTCATCCACTAGAAAGATTTCACTACAGCCTTGTACCGGAGTGTACGGACCACAATTACAACTGTACTTTGGTCCACAGCAGCAACTCATCATTTATGCATCTTTATACATATTTAAACATCTTCCATGGTTTTATAGTCAATTTCTGGGCTTTTAAATCAATCCGTATAATGAGTTCCCATGACTTCAAAGGAACTCTGGACCCTACTGTGACATCCATCAAATGAATTCTGTTGGAACAGCTTACAACACCAATGTCCCTTCGAGAGATTTCAGATATAATCTGGAAAGTGTGGTACGAACAAGTCAATTGCATGGGTGTTTCAATACTTGACACAAAAATCGGGCTGAGCTTGTGAAGCTGCACATAATCACATTTATGTGTAGAAAACAGAAAACGTTATTTTAATCTTGCTTTATGTTTGGTTCAGCTAGGTATTGACATTGTGCTGTGTTACACAATTTTCTTCTTGCACCTGTAGACATGTACAGCCATGCTTTCAAACGGAATGACTAACTTGTAGTTTTTTATTTTGAGCTCACTTTGTTTGAACACGGACATCTTTCCGGTCATACCTTTTGTGACATTGACATTTCCCTCTCTCCATCTTCCAGGCCGATTAGTCCTCTTTTAGATCAGAGCACGCCAGACTTCACCACTTTCCGCTCGGTGGGGGATTGGCTGGAAGCCATCAAGATGGAGAGATACAAAGACAACTTCACAGCAGCTGGGTACAGCTCGTTGGAATCCGTAGCAAGGATGAATATCGAGTAAGAGAGCCCACTTGTGTCGTCATGCAGTCTGCAATGCAGAGGTCGGGAATCCATGCTTGGCTGATAACAGCGACAGAGATTCTGCTAATTATAACACGAGCGACCTGCCCTTTGATTTGACAAAGTATTATTTAAGCATAATATTGAAATGTCACATCGTGGGTTTCATTTAGGCACTTTGTCTCAAACAAAGGCAATACTTCTTTAATCTAACTGTAGTTTGATTTCATCTTAACCAAAAACCATGTTTTCCTATGGGATTACTGGATATCTTTGTAAAGCATGCTTGTTACCTCAAATTGCATAATCACAGTTACTTTTGCTTGGTAGTACAGTGGATTTAATTAATACATGTTTGCAGCAAGTTTTATTTTCCCTCCTTTTTTCATTTAATGAAAATCCCCCGGGCTATAAATCCTTGTTGTTTTGGCTCTCCATGGTCCACTGCCATGATTTATGACTGGTTTCTGTCTCTGCTAGGGATGTGATGAGCTTGGGAATCACTTTAGTAGGCCATCAGAAGAAGATCATGAGCAGCATACAGACTATGAGGGCACAGATGCTGCACCTTCACGGTACCGGAGTCCAGGTGTGACACAGAACCCCGCCCACCACTGAGAAGAAGAGGGGCGTGGCAAAATCTTATCCCGAACAATGCCGGGGCGTACCTCTGGACAGTCATCCAAAATATGTCATTTCCTGTGTCTGTCGGATTTACGGAAAAACATGGTCATTTCTCACAGTCACCGACAAGAAGGATATAACTTTCTGTAGGTCTGGGGCTGGAGACGATACTACCTGGACACCATTTATTTTCAGAGCTCTGAAGAACTCTTCTCTACATATCAAAAAAGAGGCGGAGCAATGGAAATAATTTTATGGCTTTTGCTTTCTTCATTTATTAACTTTGTAAATTATAATTTTTTTCTGGTCACCACCAGTATGAATTTCACTAAGACTTAGTTTTTCTTTTTTCACCATGCTGAATCACTAATTTTCCTTATAGTGGTGATTTCACTACTATTTTCATTGTAGTTTTCTTTATGTATCTTCCACGGTGATATGGTATGAAACCATAAGTTCTTTTTCTTTAGTCCTGTTTTTCTTCTGAATTTGGGACTGATGACAGGGTAAAGTCTACCATCCAGTATGGTTTGTGAGTGTGCTGGAGTTTATGTTGGTACCAAGAGCAGTGTGTAATGATGCCCTCACTCATGGGTGAGCTCAATGCTTGCAGTGAGGTGTTTTCACACCAGTGTTTTACTTAAAGGTGATATTTTTGCACCACAGTTGAGCTGTGTTAGGAATAAAGTTCACAGAGCCATTTGCTGCTTTGTGGGAGTGTTTTCTCATAGGTTTGTTTGTTGGTCATAGTTTTGTTGAAATCTTTTTTTTTTTTTTTTTTTTTTTTGATGTTCACGTGCCAAGAACAAAACATGTTTATGCCTAACAAAGAAAAAAAACATGCCGAAAATAAATTTTATTCATGAATATCAAACATAGAGATTAAGACATTCATAAAACTTCATGTACTGCTTATATTTATTTTGGCTTCAGGATATTTTAAATCCTGAATTTTAATAAATTTAAAAGCTCCTCAGATAGCACTATGGAAAGATTGTACGAAGACAAATAGGGATGATTCAATCTAACGCAAAGGCTTTAGAACATGGTGATACATTTAAAAAAAAAGGTAAATCACAGAAATAAAATTGTCATACCTTTTGTTGTTACCTGCACAATTTTTTTTTCCATTCTGTTTTAGTCCTGATACATGGAAAATGTTGTGTAGGTTATATCAGAAGTAGTAATGCCTTAAAAAAATCTTTTTTTAGGTATCACTATAAGTAAATTCTTTGCGGTTGAATGTGCCTGACGTCTTAATTTGACGGACCGATACAACAGTATGATGGGTTCTCCTGTGTTATTGTGGTATCACTCCTAGAACTTGAATAAAATAAAATAAATATGTACTTTCATCTAGAGGTTGTAGTGATAAACATTGTTTGTATACTAGCGGGTCACTCGACCAAACAGAGCAATAATTACTCCAGATAAAACATGTCATCTTTGAAATGTCAAGGTTCTAGGTTTTATAGGTACGTGCTGGCGTTTGGGTGAACAGTCTCAGCCACTGACCAGACAGAGAAAGAGCGTGCACAATGACCTTTTATTAAGCAGTGGACTTCCTGGAGAGATGCTTTTGATTGTCTGTTTAAGTGTATTTACTCAATCTGCCCAGGCATTTGCATTTTGTAACATACAGAAATATTTGAACCCCTCCTCCCATATTTATGCATATCGGGGCACCTTGATGAAAAACACAGACTCTGCCACCCGGTGTTCATAGCCAATCTGTTGGTGCCATCACCATGAGGATATCTCCACAAATGAATGTGTTACTATGTTGAACTTGTCTTCAGCATTGTAGTCTTCTGACAAACTTATTCTTTGATTTTTGCCTCATTATATATATATATATATAAAAAAAGATAGGTCTTTCCAGTTGGAGCGGTTTAAGGGGTTGTGTTGGATTCACAAATTCCTCTCCAAATACAAAATCAAACCACACGGTTAGGGCAATGGTGCATTGTGATTTGCAAGGTGGTTTGAACTAACGTACAGAACTGTGAGGCTGGAATCTAAGTCTCAGTGTCAAGGCGCTTCAAAAAAACTAGGTAGTCTGCCCACAAGAATACAGATCGACTACCTCATGAATTTATTGTAGTTTCATCCCAACAAATATCCACTTCTTGGATCCACTTCTTATTGACAGAATTTCAGAAATTTTCAGAAAATCTGCTCCACTTTATGTCAATGCATTAAACTGACTTTGGCTGTGGAGAGGCAGAAGCCAGTCTGTTTATTTGTATGCATCCCGCATGACAATGAGCTCCAAATGTGACCTGTGCCTGGGCATAATCTCTGAACCACAGCAGTCTGCGTCATGTGTTGTGCCGTCGGACCGCTGTTCAGCAGCATGCCCACACGGCCACTCCGGAAATCAGACCATGCTGTAGATCCTTTCCTTCTGTCCTTGCCTTAAACCTCAGTGTCTGGTGTTCTGCCAGCGTTCTAAATAGAATACCAGCGTAAACAAACTGGTCAGCACATACGTTGTGGACGCAGTGCTAAAGTCAGTCATCCCCTATTCCTCTGTACGCCTCAGAGATGGAGGGTAAGAATGGGTCTTTAAACAGGCCCGGGGTGGGACGCCAGTCTCCCTCCAGGCTTTGGGTTCTGAGGGAAGGTAGAGGCATCCCATGAGAATAACGTGAAAATCCCTTTCCCCCAAGAGACAAAATGCTACTAAGTACGTTGAGAGTTGTGGACATCCCCTTACAATAGCGGCTGATGATTCCAAAGAGTAAAGCACTGTTGATTGTGTGAGAAAGATCCTTGCGATCAGAGAAATACTTTGTATATGTTCCATTGTAAAACTTGTACATTTTATTTATATTGTCTGTTTTTTACACACATTACTCCGTAGTGAGCTCTGAATACATTGAAAATGCACTATATTTTTCTATATCACTTGCAGAAGATTATATCACCCCTCTGATTTCAGTTGTACATAATTTCTCATTTAGGACCAAAGATGGCTTTTAGGTTTTCCATTTAAGTCTGTATTTCAGTTCATTTTGTCATTTAGTTTTATGTACAGTAATGTGAATTGTCAATTTATTATTTATTTTTAACTGTGACAAGAGCATTGAGATTATACATTGGTCAGAAGTATGTTTCCCCAGCAGCTGAACTGTAAATGTAAAATCCTTTACCTAGACAATTTCTTGTTACATAGACATTTTTTTTTTTTTTTGCTTTGTAACCTTTGTAATAGACTGTACATATATTTTTGGAAATATAATACAAACTCTACAGAAACATTGTTTTTTCACTGGAGTCTGTCACTCAAACGATGCTATAAATGTATGATTTGGGAAGTGGTGACGTGGACTTTGGTTTCTTATTGGATTTGCGCAAATGTTTAGTGGACTGCTGTGAATTTAAATCATTATGGTCTAATTCTGGGATTCTCAAAATCACGCAGTGCTTTGAAAGCTGATAAATCACTCAATAGCATGTGACAAAAATAGCACAGATATTTTTGAAAAAAAAGTCATTCACAGTACAGTTGTGAATGTGCTGAGAAAATAAGTGGGGCAAGATGGGTGTCATTAAAAAGACATTATCAGATATTATCAACTTAAATGTATCTAATTAAGTTACATCTTCTGGGAATTAAACAAAAAAACTTGGATGGGTTTAATGGATTTATAAAGGCTATCACTCTCCTGAAATTCTAATATTTATGTTATTAATTTAAATGGTCTCATACCAGTTCCTGTAAAATTGAATAATAATAATATATGGTACTTAAACCATCAGGCCCCTACCTGCCCAATGGAGGTAACTAACATCTCACATTTAGAATGAATCCGAGGTGATTGAGGCTCAACAAAGAGCTTATCACAGGTGGGATGGTAGCAGCACATGGGGGGTTAGGTGGAAACGCAGCTGTGTCACGGGTACAGGACGTTCAGAGAAGGAAGCAGGTGACTCTATTCAAACAGACACCCTGTCCCCAACACTTCCGTTCTTTCACAAACGAAGGGAGATGCTAAGAGGATCAGGCTAATTAAGATGTAATGAAAAATGCACTTAAAACAGGGGAGGGGATGGAATGATGGTTAAAGACCCAGGCTGATCTACGTTATCAAAGTGGAGGGTAGATTTACCCGTGTTATGAATTTAAATTGTATTAAATAATGTAAATATTTTCTAAAAAAAAAAATACAGATGCTAAGCAACTATATTATTATTATTATTATTATTATTATTATTATATAGTCTATCTTCAGTGTAGCCTAATGCAGAATTAGACATAATTTTTTAAGACTGTTACATATTTTAATAATCATAATTTTTTTTTTTTTTATTGCCACTGCCACAGGTCATACTGCGAGTTGCCATTTAATTCTATTTTTAAAATTATACATAATGGTAATCACCCCACACCCCAGAGGAAAGGGCGGCGATGTTTAAAAATATCTCCTGTTCAAGCACTTTGTTCATAATCACAGTCAACAGTGCAGTACCGCAGCTAGACTCAGTGTAGCAACGTAGGAGCAGCTGCGTTTGACATCCACTGCTTTACGCTTCCCAGGCTGCATTTTAAAAAAAAAAAAGTCTGGACAGCTGCCGACACGGAAGATCAAGAGAGGTGATTATGTGGTAATGGCACAGTAATCCTATGCAGGATTCCCCCTTTTCATTACCCTAATGTTTCTATCTAAAAATAAAATATACTCAAAAATGGAGCATTCAATGGAATCATAATAGAGTGGCGACCATTTGAGGAAGTGATGGAAAATACCAGAAAAAAGTCCACATTCCAAAGAAAAAAAAAAAGCGTGACTGAAGCAGAATAAAAACAATCATGGTCTCCATTTTAGATATGTATTTTAGATTAAACTGTATCCAGACCATATTAAACTTACTCTACTGGGCAGTGAAGTGTGGAACTCAAATGGTATAGTCAATATCCTGTGAAGAATAAACTATAACGCATGAATTTATGGTAGATATAATAATAATAATATAATCACTTGCTGTTCAGGTGATGTTAAGTCCAAGAAAAAAGCCTGTGTCCCCACCCAAGGGAAAGAACAACATATAAGTGTTGAAGCTGGTGGAGTGTCTTGTGACAGACTGGACAGCGTCAAAGGCGGTCACAAGAAAAGGAGCCTTTGGGTTACGTGCCGTTTTTTTGCAAGCAATTAGAAGAATAAAGACACAGGCCAATGTGTGTAGGTGTGTGAAAATTCATGTGTGTCTCTGTATGTGTATTCATGCCAGAAAAGATGGAGCACAACTTGATCGTGGGAGAGATGCTCAAAAAGCACTGCGTGTTTGTGTGTGTGTGTGTGTGTGTGTGTGTGTGTGTGTGTGTGTGTGTGTGTGTGTGTGTGTGTGTGTGTGTGTGTGTGTGCCATGTTTATACTATGTTGTGGGAACAAAATGTCCCCAAGAGGTAATTCAAACCTGACATTTTTACCTTGTGAGGACATTTGTTGTGTTCCCAGAAGGGAAAACTCAAACTATAAAAATCTGTGAATGCAATCAAAATACCAAGAGAGCCAAAAGTGTAGTACTTTGTTGGGTTACTTATGATTAAGTTTAGGGCTGGGTTAGGGTTAAGGTTGCCATAGTTAGGATTACTGTCAGGCACACAGAACTGAATGGATGGTCCCCACAAGGTTAGGAATACATTTGTGTGTGTGTGTGTGTGTGTGTGTGTGTGTGTGTGTGTGTGTGTGTGTGTGTGTGTGTGTGTGTGTGTGTGTGTGTGGTAGTAGTTCAACTATTTTTGGTTTGGTATTATTAGACACACGTACAATGTCTTAAACATTACTGCAGGAGGCAGAGAACACTGGTCAAAATATCCCTTCTCGTCTCATGCATTTGTCAAAAAAGCTATTTGAAAACATCTGTTTCCTATCCATGTTAGACACAACTTCTATAAATGTCCACAGCAGATGTGTTAATGTGCTGCCTCTGTCAGCTACAGTTATAATCCAGATTTACACATATATCTGTTTTGTCAGCAGTTATTGCTAGTTTTGCATATAAAGTATGCAAAGATTTATATTTAAATCCAGTAGTTAAATTCAGTTTTCGCATGAGCAAAAACTGATTACATTTACGTGAAAAAGCTGTATTCTAATGACAAAGATGATAAGCGTCAAAGGTATATAACTTTTATTTGAAAAACAAATTTGTAGACCATAGATTTATACTCTTTGCCTAATGGATGTCAATAAAATGTTTCCAGGAACTCCAAAGTGCCTTCGAATGGAAAGCATTTATAGATTTTGAAGGTGATGTTATGTTTCTGGAAGGGGACAAAATATATAGCTAAGCTGACTATTAACATTTCTTTGTTCATGATATTAGACTGGAAATTTGGAAAAATGCTCTTTTTTGCTCCACTGAGCAATTATTTCAGATTTAGCAAACATGTTTTAAATAAAAATCAGTAGTTTATCTCACAAAAAAGGAAATAACCTTTCCAATAGAATAATAGGTTGTTTGCACAAGGCAGATTCATAGATAATGAAGGTCTGCATTTGCCACTCAAATCTAATATAGACACCTTGTGGAATATTTCTTTTTTTTCTTCTTTATTTAAAAAATCTCTTTTTGATGAAAGGCACACAGGATTCAAGTCAGATGTTTGATGTTTGAATTATTAAAGGTAAGCTGCGCAGCTGGTTGGCTGGCCTCTGTGCCGAACGACGTGGCATACGCAATCAGAACCTTCTAGAAGAGCTCGGCTGGAATGTTTCACCGTCATGCAAGAATGCCTTCCAGCTCACGGTGGTGGCTGGTTCGAAGCCTGCATCACAAGGACCTTCCTGCCCACCAGCTCAGCGAATGATCTCCATGTCTGAATGAAGAGTTGAGGAAAGTTACTAACTTCATGGTTTTCCAGCCAGCTGGCTGCAAGATTGCATGAGCAAAAACTGGAGTCCTGAAAACTGATCCTGGACCTCAGACCCTGCTCTGAGGAACTTCTATGTCGCACACAGCACGACTGTTAAGCGTGTGTCCTCCTTCACAGAGTGCTGTCCCCTGGACACACAGCCTGGAAAATGTCCCTTCTGCAGATACTGATGGATTTGGCAGCTCTGATGGTTTTCTAAAAGACACGCTGCGGCAAGCAGAATTACGGTGTCCCTGCTCCCGGAGAACAAGTAATGTAAGATAGCTTATTAGCTGATATAACAAGAGCCCAGCAGAAGACCGCAGCAAATTCTCAATACATACTGCAACTAATAGAACACCCAGAGGCTAGCTTAGGCTGAAAACAGCCATCCACGTTGTTCCTTTGCCTCCATCATCTGCGCTTATAAAAGAGATTACTAATACCGTCACAATTTCCGCCTCACGGCTCACAAAGGACACCGTCCCTCGGCAGAAAGAGTGACATTGAAAACAAACAGTGCCAGGACCATGCCGTCATCATGAAATCTCAATTCTTCTAACAGCTGCGTCTGTGTGCTACACCTTTAAGGAATGTCATTGAGCATATGCAGGAGTGAGCTGCAATGCTGGGAGCTGTACCACATGAGAAGTGAATGAGCATGTAGCAACCCCTCCCCAAAGCCTCCGCCTGCAGTGTCTGCATAGCTGCTCTTTAACTGTAACATAACCTGGTGTTTATTTATGAGAGCATTAGTGACTGTGAATAGATGGACCTTAGAAAACAGGAGTAAATAAATTGAATTTTGAATATTGATTTAATTCACCTCCCCATACCGGCTTAGATTGGATTTATATAATAATTTTCGAGCGGGTCATTTTCCTGTCTGAGGATTGATACTGAACTTAGGTTAATGCTTATAAATTACTCTGAAGGCTTATAACATGTTTTCAACTTTGAGTTATAAGACTCTAAGTGAAAGTGCTCAAGATAACAATATTAATGAGCTGCAGGCTGATTATCGGCTAACCCATTGTATTATTTCAGTTTTTAAAAGTTTGAATATCATCAACCAGAATATCAATATCAACACAGACTAAGCCATTAATTCAGTAATATTATAGCTTTCATGAAAACAGTTTAGTGTATCTTTTCCCACTGCTAAATAGCATGTTGGTGTTTCCTGTGACCTGATTTTGTAATATTGAAAAATGTGTCGATGGAATCAGATTTTTGTGATGAAAATATTTTGTTGAGCATGGCATGGTAGCTCAATGGGTAGCCCTGTTCCCTCCTATTCTATCCCCATTGTGAATTCTGCCTCTGTTTGGTGTGTGGAATTTGCATGTTCTCCCCATGCCGTGTGGCTTTCTCGTGGTTACTCCAGTTTACTCTCTCAGTCCAAAGATGGTTTGGCGTCTGTAAACTGCCTGTAGACTGGGAACGTGTGTCCTGGGTTGGAGTGGCATGGCATCCAGAGGGTACCCTCGATTGCCGGTCTTGGATAAACTCCCGGGCTGTTTCTTTTTTGTCTCACAGTCACCTCCAAAGCTTTTATTAAAGTTTGATTTGTTTGTCTCAAATTTGGCTTTGCAGTTTAATGCAGCATTTGCACAAGCATTTACAGATATGGAATGAGACCAACTGAATGAAGCACTTGGAGGGCAAGGCGATCAAACAGTAGGCAAATTTCGATCCAGATTGAACAATATTTGCCGACTTAATTTGAATATCACATTTTGTGTTGAGGCTTGAGTTATACAAAAATATATTAAAAAAAAAAATGGATATTTGTGAAACCTGAGACACAAACAGATGCCCAGAACATTTCTTCTGTTTATAAGATGACTCACTTCCAGAAAGCATAGGAATGGAAACAACACTGAAACATTATACCCTGTCCAGACTTGTTCCTGCACAGCACAGAAGGCTCAAGTATTTAAGGTTCCGTGGGTTGGCAAGGTACTAAAGGTGAGAGTGGGTGACATGTTCGCATTGTTTCACAGAAGCCTGAAGTCACTGACCAGCAGTAAGTGGAGAGGAGGAGGTGCGGAAATGAGTGCATAGGCTGCAACGGTAAATTTCTCTACAGGCAGGAATTATATGCGGCCCTCAAAACATTATTATCTGTAGCTGTTGTGTGAGACATGGGGCATTCTTCATGAAAATGAACAGCTGGAAAATGCGAGAAGCTCGCAGGTGGGCGGATGCATAAGCATGCCAAGCACACTGACACCTGCGTGATCGGGAGCTACAGGGAAACAAGCGCATCCTGCTCCTGGTGGATGGCATTTTGCTCACTTTTATGCAATCATTTTAACGATCCCATGTGGCAAATGTACGTTACCTGGCTTAATTGATCGTATTCCAAATTGTTCCAGTGTAGCACTAAATAGTGTTACTAAATGTCATGTCTCCTGATTCCACTGTAAGTTATTTCCCCCCTATTGATTACGTGCAATAATATGATTATGTTTTATGAACATATTGACTCCCTAAATTAAAAGCCAAGTCAGACAGCAGCCACCATGAAAAAGACACTAAATTAAGTTGCAGTTCAGCAAGCCAGAATCATCGCGGTATTTGTGTACTGACAACGGTTTAATTGCCCTCTCACAGAACGCGTGATTCCAACAAAGCCGTTGACTCTGACCTCTCCTGGCGTCAGCAGACCCGCACTTGTGATAGCTCTCGTCGGCTAAATTAAATGAGGGCTTGTGGGCGGGGGTGTGTGGGGGTAGGCACCTGGCGGTTCCCGTGGCTCTGGAGCTGATGAATTAAAAGCGCCACGCCTGGGACACTGGCCACGAGGCAGGATGAGTGAGTTGAGGCCGGGAGCCCACCCCATGTGGAAGCCCCTAATAGAGCCCATATCGATTTAGCAACAGCATATTACTGATGGATCTCTAATGGCAGCACTGCTGCATTATGGGAGAGAAGGAAACAAGAAATGAACCGGGAAATGAAAAAAAAAAAAACAAACTCCACACTGATAATTCACTCAGCAGTTACAGGATGCCCTCTGTGCTTCCTTCTGTTAAAGTTCATGGGATTGTCATACGATCAAATTAGCAGGAACGCTTTGCAATGTGTGTTTTATCCAATCATGGCGCTCTATTAGCCTTCGATCTCCCCTCAGTGAAAGATTGGTGACTGTCGCATGTTGTTTTTGGTCAAATCTTGGCTTGCTGGCACTGATCTTTCTTCCTTTGAGGAAGTGTTCCAGCCAGAGCTCATATGATATATGGAGCACATGTTCCCTCTTAACCTTGGGGTGGTGTATTCAAAGCTAACTGGGTTACCTACCCATGACCTTCAGAGTCTTACATGGGAGTAAGGGCCAAGGTCTCTATTAGGAGTCAGGGTAAATCTTCCTCTGGGAGGACATTCATCACAGCGCTAGGAGTAAAGCGTTTACGCCCAGAAGCTGAGCTGACACCTCAACGGTGCGCACATACGTAACGCTGTATGGCGAAATCAAAATGACATATGTACCTGAACGCTGTGTGCTTCAGCAGAACGTATGCTTGTTAAGGGGCAGGACTCCAGCCAAATGTCCCAAAGGCTTACCTTGCTATTGGACCCAAGGGAAATGCATTAAACTAAAGTCTCTGAGCACAAGGCTGGGTAAGACAGTCATGTGTGGGCTTGTAACCTACACTGTCTACATCAAAGGGTTCACTAAGGGAATGAAAAATAATATGGCAAATGTCATCTTCAAATGACTTAACGTTTAATCTGTCTCATTCTTAAATATAGCTTTTAATATCTCTTTACATTCCTGTTTAATTCCGTTCAATGCAAATGTTCCCCTTTCTGTCCATATTTTAGCTAGTGTTCCAAGGCTAAACATGAAATTAGTCTATTGTTTACACATTTTCAAGTATTGCATAAAAAATTTAAATATCTATTCCTTCTTTACCTCGAAACATTTTATGAATATATAGTTTGTATGATTTAATGTGCCACTCCTCAAATCTCCAAAACGAACACAATAAATTTTGTGAATTTTTTTGGCCGATTGAAAAAAGCTGATTATTAATCTCCCAGATGAATTCTTTATATAATTGTTTACAAAATATGTAGCTTTCTTTATAACTGCTTGCTTTATTTTATGACTGATGCAGCTGTCAGCTTCAGTGCACATCTGTTGGATATGGAGACGAAGGTGGGGGGTTCGAGAGTGGTATGGGGTGAGAGTATGAGATGTGTTTTAGTGTATGAAACATATCCAGTTGTCTTATAAAATATCTTTATCTGTCACTTAATGTGAATGGAGGCACTGTGCTGATAGCAAATTGAATAAAGGGAGCAGACTTTTAATTTGAAGCTGTTTAGTACTATTTTTGTTGGAGGGAGGTGGAAGATGTGTGACACTCTTAAATGACTATTTTCACAATTATGGTTCTGATCTGTAAGATGAATTAATATCTCTTATAAAGCAAAAAAGACTTTGGGTATGAAATATTAAAGTGACACCCAACTGCAAACTTGTAAACAAAGCTTCATGATTGGCCATTTTAGGACTTGATAAACATCATTTTAAGAGCTTATTATAAAACCTGGCTGTGCTTAAAACCAGAGCAGTCTTTTCCTGTAGTCATAGAATGATGGATTAGATTCACCTCTAGCTCTGCTTACCGGCACCTAGATAAAAGCCCTCTTCAACTGAATAACTCAATACATAGCAAGTCAGAGAATAAATAACCAAGCAAGCATATAACAACAGTTAGCCAACTTTTTTTTTTGCTTCAACTGAATTTAGTGAATCTGTATAACTGTACCTGAAATTCATCCACTCATCTACTAACCACTTATCCTGGTCAAGGTCATGGAGGGGCCTGGAACCTATCCCAGACAACATAGGACACACCATGGACAGGATGCCAAGCCATCACAGGGCACATGCACGCCCAAGCTACGGGCAATTTAGAGACACAAATTAGCCGAAATCACAAGTCTTTGGGCTGCAGGAGGAAACCAGAGTATCCGGTGGAAACCCGCAAAGCATGGGGAGAACATGAAAATGCCACACACACACACACAGAGTGAAGATGGTATTCAAACCCCCCACCATGGAGGTGTGAGGCAACAGCTACCCACTGAGTAACCGTGGCCCCCATTATACCCAAAATGTACAGGTATTCTCTTGTTGAACACAAGATTCTTAAATGGTCACTGTTTCTCTTTTCATGACCCACTTTCAGTATTCAAATGATGCTGCAACAGTTTAAGAGGCATTCGAGATGTCTATAAATGTAATGCATAAAAGCAAAGTATTATTAAGCCATCCTGCAGTTCATACCTATACTTTATAAAACTGAACTAACAACTTAACCAGAACATGCAGATCTATCTGGAAGCTTTCAGATATATTTTTAAAAAGATAAATTTAAAAAACTGTGAAACCAACTATGGTCACTCACTCTAGCGGTTATAAACATTTTTCATCTCTCAACAAATAGCTGTAAATACTTTTGATAGAGTCTCAAACATTTACTTTTCCTTTCTTACAAAGATTTGGCAATGAGCACAAAATATGTGATCATGCATCAAGTAGATCAATTTGTTCACTCATCCATAATCTGATGTTCCAATACAAGAGAATGAGACACATTAGTATAGCTGACTGTAGTATGTATTAATTCACAGGAGAGGAATGTGGGTTGGCTTGATTTACGAGTGACACAAACATAAAAGGTAAACACCGTGTGCCGATTCTCAGTGGCATTTTACATGAATTGGAACGTATCCTGAGTCACTTCGTCATGTGTCATGTCAAGCGAGGCGTAATTTGTGCAAAACTGATGAGTGGATTTTGTAATGGCAAGAAGTTTTAATTGATATCGTCGCAGGAGCTTTAAATTATCAGTGGATTAAAAAGAGTACACATTTACCTAAGCTATTGTCACGTACTAATAACAAACAACTCGGAAATTCTGGAATTATCCAGAAGTACTGGAATCAATTAAACAGAGCAGAAAAAATGAGGCCTTTAGATTTCATTTCATATGTCCTCTACTTCATAAAATAATTTAAATTGGAGCGAGAGCAAGTCAGTGACTGATTTCCTTAAAGCAGTGCTCAGATAAGATGAACTTTTTTTCGAGATGTTGCTTTTTACCTTTGCTGTTCTGAACTCTATCAGAGTCCTGTCACTCTCAATGGGATGCATTGCAGTGGAAAGGATAGTTCCCTTCCCAAGTCATTTTTAAGCCATGTTTTCTTCACGGATCATTAAAATATGCAGAGGTCGCTGACAGAGGTTGTAACTTCTGGCTTTTTATTGTTTTTTTGGACACTGCAAACTCCACAGTAGGAAGAGTATCTTCTCTTGTATTTTATGCAGCCTTGACAGTCCCGTGACATATGGCCCAGACAAACCTCTATCGTCCTGAAATATATTTTCGACATTTACATATGATCACTGTACTCTGTGCACTGTATCCTGCCCTCATACGTTCTACCTGTGTTAATTGGTTTATGCTGCCAAGAGGATCAATGGAGACTCCAGAGAACAAATTGATTATCGATGGAATGTTTCCAGCACACAAGTGCATCCTCAGATTTAAAGTGACACCACCGCTCTTCAGGTGAACAGCAAATCATCAGGTGTGATGCTCCAGACGAAAGTCACCGTTGACCTTTTGTCCGGTTCCATAAGAGAGATCACTGCGGCACTGGGAGTGAGATCAATCGTCTCCATGTCATTTCAGCTGTTACCGCTGTCTCATAGTGGGTCATTCTGTACTGCCAGACAGCCGAGGGCTTGGCTCTGATCCCTGCATCCTCCTGCATCGCGTCTCATTGTAGCTTTTTGATTCGCGATGCATCGGTGTTGCATCTCGTGTTTGACTTTTCCACAGGACAGAAGCATGAACAAATTGAACACTGTAGCATTAAAAAGAAAAACCCAAGTCTTATACTATGCCCCATACAATTTTTGGGATTTTGAAACTAGCCAATGCAGTATCTTAAGCAACAAAATGTGAGAAGATCCTTGTAGTATATCTGAAGCATGATATTCACTGCTCCTCTTTGAATGATTACCCTTCCCGTTTACAATTTATATTTGTGTATATATATTTTATCACACACACGTTTTGATAAGGCACCTACATGTTAAATTATTCACTTTTCATTTGCTGTCGTTTAAAATAGCACTGATGTATCAATTTCAATAGCTGACCTGGTGCATTGTTAACTGGTTAAATGCCAGTGTGTGCTGTAACCTGACACTCCTTGTGTGGGCTGTTTTACTCGTGCGTTTGCTGGGTCCTTTGTGAGAATTTGCGTCCTGCTTGCCTTCACACAATTTCCCTTTGTTTTCCGCAGCTCTCCAACGTCTCATGGTTTTCACTGGGAATAAATAAATAATACAGTTTTTCTAAAAGCTGTAAGATGTTTAAGCACACCTCTTTCAAAACCCCCACGGTACATACTACGGTTTACCATGGGACTTTTTATATGGGCTAACCCACAATGTGAAAGCCCATGAGATTATTTTTAGCTAGATCTCATTCTTTTCACACATGGATACGACATGCAATATACGAGAATAAATATTTGTATATGTTTCAAATAGAAATTCACAAAGCAATGTTTACTTGTAACACATTGTAAAAGCAAAATGACGACATGGCGTGTATCCCGACGCTGTGGTCAACGTTCTCTCTCAATATGAGCTTTGTTTCCAGTATGGTCGTTTCTTTAATTAGGACACCCATCCCCCACATTGAGAGCACAGGCCAATCAGTCTGGTCCCTCAGCACATCCATTCACAGTCTAGATGTTTACCTAAAGGCGGCAAGCTAATCAGCTCATACCAGTGATGCCCAGTGCCTCCTGTCTCAATGAGCATGCCATCTGATGATGCAAAGCCAACCACTTTGAATAGTATGCGCAGTGGGAAGCTGTCTGTCCACTGTAGAGGATGCCCGGTGCATAGCGATTTGCCAGTACCCCTTTAGCGTTGTGGGTTCGAGTCCCACCCCAGCTCCGTGGGCATGGAGTTTGCACATTCTCTCTGGTTTTCTCTAGAGCTCCATCCAAAGTTCAAAGACATGCAGTTAGGTGAGATGAAGTCCCTAAAGTGCCGATACTGTAATTGTGTCTGCATTAGACATTGTGCCCTATGCTTCCTGGGATAGGCTGTAGGATCTCCATCACTGACCCTTTGCTGGATAAACAGTCACCGAAGACAGAAAGTTGGATTATTGTAACAGTTTTTGAGGGCTGGTTAAGTCTTCAGCAAGACTGTGGATTGGCTTACTTACATACTTGTCCTAGATGTAGCCGCTTTGCCTGGGTGTTAAAAAAAGGATCAGTTTACAGCAGTGCCTTAATTAGTATGCGGAACACTGTCTCACTACGCAGTCTGTGCGAGGTCACTGTGCTATTACCGTATTCCCAGTGTGTGAAGATTACAATCATTTTTAGGGGAAGGAATCTTTTGTTTGCTGACTACAGGTCAGTTGCAGATATCATTATAATACAATGCTTGTTTTTATCTCTCTGCATGGTACACTTGCGAAACTGAACCACTCTCGCCTCAAAAGTTAACTATGTAAAGGAAGTTTTTATTTTTCTATTTATATATTATTTAACAGTAATTAATGTATAATTTATTAGTCAAGTAGGCGTTTTCCCTGAGGTTTTTTTAGAGTGTAGTTGAACGTATGTTAAATGAGTTTTCATTACGTATATACTTGTTTCACTATGCAGGTAGCCATTGTGTGAGTGAAGGTTGTCATTTGTACTGCGGAATCTCTTTCATGGATGGGCACAGTTTGTTCTGGATACAGATGCTAATTGCATTTTAATGTGTCATTAAATATAAAGCCATAAATCAACTGGTAGCAGTGTAATTGGGGTTTAGAGATTTAACGGCCCCTTAGGCTTATAATCCGGGTCTCGGAGAAGTCGAGTGCGCTCTCTGCAACGCTGCGTCACAGGACAACATGGGTAAACAGCAAGCCTGTCAGTTTTTCTCCACATGTGTGTTCAGGGCCCTTTCATCCTTTCGAAGGCCTGTTTGGCACCGCAGACCTGAGGGCTATAAGGTCATATGACTTGGATGAGATATAGAGCAGAATTAGGAAGAAGTTGCACGTACAGACACAAACAAATATACATGTGCAGATATTCATGTAAGCATATAGACATACCATAAACACACTACATACACAGATACACTAATATCCCAAATACCCCACATACACACACACACACACACACACACACACATTAATGAGCAAATTATATCTTGGTTTTTTAAATCACATTTTAGTCACTGTTTTCGAATCTAATGTATGTTCTTCCCATATGAAATTTCTGTTTATCGTTAAAGCAAAATGCTCCTTGTATGGTGGAACTGCCGCTTGTTAGAAACAGAACACATGTGTCAGTATGACCCAGTAACTGCGTTCATAAAGAGAACATATAGATCTCCCAGACACATTTAATGGAGTTCAATAGCTTCCATACCAGCCTACTTAAGCAAGTCAGCCAGCATGACTGGGAGATCAAATTAAATCATTGCCCAAATCATATTCAGAGTTTACAACACTGTTGTGTTGTGTACCAAGACAAATCGACACACAAATTAAAGAAAACTAAAATTAAAAATCCCCAAAACTAAAAACTTTTCCAGTCAGGATGCTTTTTCAAAATTGAAAAATCTGTCTGTCTGTCTGTATAGTTGTTCAGTTTTGAATCATCCCTTTCAATAAAATTAAAATGTCACACCTCAGCTTTTGGCTGGATCAAGATGCAGTCACGTTCCCAACGCTCAATTAGTCTTAAATATTCCATGCATTTACATCTTCCGTCATGTGCAGGGAATGAAAAGATTTGCAATGCACACATATTAAGCCTGCAAAGTGGAACAATGTGCCTCGCTATCTGGGCTTCAGTCACAATTATTATGTGAGTTGACATTTCTGCTCACACTGTGAGCCCAGGATTACATAAATTCCAAATTGAACACTTCTTTGAAAAATGAAATTTTTAAAAGAATATATACACAGAGAAGATAGTTGGAATATTCTTAAAATGTACTGTCAAAAATCAGTTTTTATTCTCTAATGTATCTTAAAAATTCCTAATTACTTAAATAAGCATCTTGAAACTGAAAGCACAATTGAGTATTGAGCTGTTTTTCTATTATTCATCCATTGCGTCAAAGTGCATCAGGTTAGTGAAGAAAACTTCACTGAAATTCTATCATACTTCTAAGAAATATAGACGATGGATTGACCTTTGGTTGTACGACTGGTCCGAGTGGATGATTAGTGAACTAAAACACAGCAATCCCATTAGGTGGAGTCAATTGAGAATGTTTTTCAGGGTGTGTGCTCGTGATCAGTAGTGACATTTTGGAGGGTGAGGTTACGTAAGGTCCAGGGAGCTACATAGCAAGCAGGATTATTGCTTCTCCTTGGTTAATATAAAAACAATACGAACAGAATAAAGAACAGGATGTGTCTCTGTCTCCCGCGCTACCTCACTGTCTCTCTTTCAGTCTCTTATGTAAAATTCAAGAGCAAGGAACAAGTGAGAAAGAGTGAGGAAGAGAAAGATTATGCTTTAAAATTCTAGTCATTTTTTATTGTTGTCCCACAGCAATATGTCATTGTCAAATGCTTTATCTGTCAGGCACACTCTAGCCCACAGACACCCTAGGGCCCTCTGGGGAATTTCACGGTGGCCCCCCCAGCCGTCTGACTGCGGCAGGTGTGGTGCCATCACAGCTCTGTTAGCTCCACCATGGTAATAAAAGCACGTTAATGAGAGAGAATGGGATCCCAGCTCATTACCGAGCAGGGTTACCGGCCCCCTCGAGGCTGCCTATCTGCACAGAGGGGTAAGACCCTGAACCCCGACCTGAGCCTAAGGACCCACTGTGTTTGTGTGTGTGTGTTTGGGCATATTCCTGGAGCTGGGTAGGGATGGGTGGAGAGGTGTGGTTACAGTAGTCGTTCTGAATGAATACATCAAAGTCTTCAGCTGGGCTTCAACCACATTCCACTGCAATCCACTTTTGTCGGGTTCGACGACGCTGAAAAAGGACCTCCTCTCTCTCCACCACTCTGGATGAAAGACAGGGACAATAGGTGAGTACTGGCCAGCCTCTCCCCCGCCTGCTGTGATCCCCATCCCAAACCTCTTCATTCACATGCGGATAAAGACGCGGCAACTCGCTGCCGACACAGGTTTTTTCTTCCTCTGCCAGGCCTCGCTGACATCAGGTGAGCCCACCAAAAGAAACCAAGAAGACGCCCCCGCAAAACTCATCCAGGCCCAAGATAATGAGCCCAGGGATTTTTGTTGTACCCCGCACCTTTGCCTCCCTGAGAAAGCTCCAGTATGAAAGACATTGGCTGAATCTGAATGGCTTCCTGGAGGTACGGAACGGCCCAGGCCAGTGTTATGGGTCTTCAAGGAGCTGGTAATTGTGCTACTTCACTCTCCTCGTGGGGCTCAACGCTCTCAGTGGAGTCTTTAAGATGATTAAAATTAGTGTGTTAAGCCACTGTGAACCAGACCCATTCCTTCTTTCAGTTCTTCATTCCTAGCCTTGAATCTTTTTTATATGTTTATGTTTGCTTAGTCTTTTTTTTGCTCAATAAATTACCCCACCAGGGCCGGATTCAAAAGTATGTTCGAAAAAAGAACTTAAATGATATACCTTTCTACATACTAGTGATGGGACAAATCAGGCTTCAAAACCTGTGGTGGTTGGCAGTATCCTGAACTAACCAATCAATGCTGGCGATGGCACAGTTAAATAAATGTCTGTGTATACACATTATTTTTTATTTTATTTTTTTTACAAAATGTCCACTGGATACACTGAGAAAGACAATTTGGCAATTACGCACCACATTCACATTTCTCTTCTAATTTCCCTAAAGTGTACTAAGAGATTCATGGGGACCATATTCACTGGTAGAGAAATGATTCATTTCTGATGTTGCACATTCATTAAGCCAGACATTTTTATTTAAACACCTGATTCTCCCTCATCGGCAGCTGTAGGCAGCCACTCTGTCGTATATTCTTTAACATACTTTTTTGAACGTGCTGTTTAAGGCACGTACGAGTGTTACCACCACTGTATAAAGCAGTCTACCAATGTCCTCAGTGGCAATAGCTCGTTCTGTTCTTAACAAGCAAAATAACCATTAGGGTAAAGTAACGCTTCCGTATTGCTTTTAGATTTTCAATTAGGGAGTTTTGTTTTCCTCCATATCTATTAAATTAGATTTTAAATGAGAAACATGTAGTATCATTAATTATCACTTTTCTCAGACTGCGCCCAGAGGTGCCTGATGCGGGGAGAGCTCTGCAAAGTCGAACACGGCCGTCCTCCCACACAACCCGCCTGCCGCAGCCACCCTAACTCCGCTAGCTCCCCAGCTGCGGGGGAGACGGTGGGTCGGCGGGCTCCGGAAGGTTCCAGGTGCCGTGTCTATCGTTTGCCTGACACCTCTGCTCTCTCTCTCTCTCTTTCTGCTCCGGTTTGTGGCGGGGACGCCTCTCACAGTGGGGTGTTGGGGACTGGGGGAGGGAGTCGCTGAGCGTTGCGAGTTCGGCTGCCACGCGGAAAAAGTGGGTCAGGCGGCAGCTGCTGTGGCCGTTAACACCTCTGCCGCAGCCGCTGCCGGCTCCGGGAGAAAATGCTGCAGCAGCAGAGGCTTTGCGGTCTCACGGGATTCCCGGGCGTATCACGCATGCTGTTCGTGTCCCGTTGCCGGGCTGCGCTTCCTAAAAAGCACCTCGTGCTTATTACGGGATAACAACCGAGCCGCTTGACGACGGGTCGGAGCTCGACTCTCTGGGAGGACTACTTGTCCGTGTATGTCTGTGTGTGAGAGCGTGTCTATCAGATACGAGACCCTTCTCTCAGTAACAACCCCGTCCCTGAAATAAAACAAAGGGTAGATATCCGATATCTGGCCGTTTATATATATCTTGTTTTCCAGCAACCCTCCAGCTATACTGAAGTAGGACCGAGTGAAGGGCAGCCCTGAAATCACCCGGTTTCCGGTCCCGCGGCTGGTTACGCCGTTTAGGCAGGAGAATGCAGGGATGTGGCTGAAAAATAAAAAAAAAAGGATGGGGGCGACTCAAGGATAGGCAGTGCTGCCGATGGAGTCTGCGGTACCAGGCGTGTCGTTTTGTAAGCATAACAGAGCCGGGTCTGCAGTGTGTAATTGTGTCTCACGGAAAACCCTAGTACAGCCTCAGCAGACCTGCTGTAAATTCCCACACTGCCAGATCACAAATCATCACAACATTTTGGTCAGTGTAAAAGGGGTGAAACAAATGGCATCCACATGTACCCATCTAAAGCATTCCGGGCAAACGTATTTTACAGTAATCAGTTACGAGCAAACAGACACTGTAGTCTGGCTGAGCTGAGAAAGAAAAGAAACCAGAACTATGTGAAAATTTGGTGAACTGGACAATGACCGGCTGGTCTCTGCACCACAACGATGTGTTAAACAGTGCAGAGCTCTCTTCTGAAAGGATTTCAGTCGGAGACCTGATCACACCTGCGATGCATTTACTTCTGTCGGTGCACAGGTGATGTCATCTGTTTGCAAAGAGAGAAACTGACTGAATTGTGTTATACACTTGAAGATCTTAAACAAGCACAGATGTTAAACCTTAGAAAGGGACTGAAATATTATACATATATTGTGATTAATGCCTTTCACTTCACTTTTGCCCTCAGGCTCGGGGAGTTTGACATGTTTCTCTTTGCTCCTTAGATCTGATTCCCTGACCTCTCCCTGCTTCAGTGGTAATGCGCCTTCAGCCATTGGAACGACAAGCACACCTACGACCCCTGCTTCAGGAAATTAGTAAAAATAAACTATGAATCTGTTTTTGGGGGTAAGTTCTGTTTGAATATCGGACACAAGAAAACAAGAGCAACACATGCCTTTGTTGCCGACATCTGTTTAGATATTAATTCTTAATCTGTACAGGACACATTTCCCAATGATGGCTTTTCAGAGAAGATCCAAGCATACGCGTCACCACCAGGAACAGTAGCTTTAAGCAGAGGCTTAGACCAAGCTGTAATATAATTTAGCATACTGTTGTGCAATGCATCTTCAAGTTATCTTTTATGGCTATGAAATGCTGAGGTTTTACCATATGTATGAGATATACAACGCGAATTATAAAGCAGCAGATGCTTTTTTTTTTGCAAGGAAAAGATGCTCAAAGTTCTCTTCAACTACGTTCCAAAAGTTAATACCATTTCAGAGAAGCCCCAGCAGGAATGCTTTTTTGTTGTTTTTTTACATATTCCTGCAATTAAAGCTCACTGTCCTAATTATCACAAAATATACACTGAAATTCTTTGAAGGTGACTGTTTGTGGTTGGCAAGTCTATATAGCGCACTACAGGGGACTACTCATGCACCTCTGTGGGAAGCCAGGTTCAAATTTGTCTTTGAGCAAGTCACTCTCTATTTTGTACGTAAACCCCCCTGATAAATGTAGTCAGAGATTAAATTCATGGATATTTTGTATAGAGTAAACTAGTTGCCGTCTTACAACTCATTGTCCCCGTGTCATTGCATGAATGAAGCATTATGGTTGTCTACTTAAGATTATAATTAAGTTTTTAATTACACCTGAAAACTCAAGAGTAGACAGGAACACAACAAATCAGCATAATGTCACTTAGTCAAGTGTCACACCTCTACATGTAGCAAGGGTGGTTGGCTACAACATGTGTCTGCTTCACTGATTTCTAATAGGTTGTACTATTGGTCCTTAACTCTTTCACATGGAGCTGCTCAGATGAATGCGTGTTCAAGCGAGGAGGGTAACTGCCATCAGTGGGCCCCTCCCCAGAAGTCCCACAAATGCTCTGCGGGGTTCGATTCTAGTGACTAGAAAGGCCAAGGAAGATGGATAACTTTATCTCTCTGCTCCAGACCTGTGCCCCATGGGCCAGAGCATTGTCACTGTGACGGACACACCTCCCAGCAGGGAAGGAGTGTTGCATGATGGGATGCAGATGATTGCATAGGATGCAAGTGCAAACTTGTGGTACCAGGCAAAGATTGCAGAAAACTCTTGGAAGTTACCTTTGGACCATTTTTGAATACACAGACTTATTATACACAGCCTCCTATGCATTTTGTCTGCTGTTGATTAACTGATTGGATTTCTAATTAAAACTAATGCTTCAGTATCAATTGCACAATATACCATTTATTTACATTTGCAACCCCCAAGGTGTCTTTTTTAGCCAGAATAACTCTTATATGGACTTCAGACAATCCTTTATTACACAGTGAAATGAAGAAATGGCTTCACACACTGGATAAATTATGCTTTGGTCATTTGTCAAACTATTAAACTTTACCTATTTTTGGAACACAAAATGCAAATTACATGAAAATGCCATCCAATGTAATAAAACTGGACCTGGAAATAAGATGATAACATATTCATAGAAATAACTCCAAAACAGCAATTACATTTCCAGTAATCACCTTACCGCTTGTGTATTTTTTTTCTGTGTGAGGTGAGGATGAGGAACTACTTTCAGCACTTGAGCCATTGAGACCCTTTCTACTTTACCGGGTTTTCATAAAAATAAACCAAAATTAATTTTTGCAGCTACACTCCAGTTGCTAATAGTAAAGACATCTTCATAGCCATAATAAATAACCGAATTCAACCCTGTGTATTTGATGCTGTGCTAGGGAATGACAGTGATCCGAAGTCAAAACGACAATGAGTGCTGCCCATATTTAAACATTCAGCACATTTAAATGAAAGATGACACTCCGCGAGGAAAAGGAGCGGGCTAGTCTGCCCCACTCATGCCGCCGCAATTAACTTTTGTACCAGGCGACGGCAATTAATTCGCTATCATGTTCCTGACAGTTCAGCTAACATTTTACCGCTGTTTCCTCCAGAGATTGTCTCTCAGACTGCGGAGGCTTCGTCTTTCTGTCAGTTACTGAGGCACGCCCTCCTGCTGTCATTTCCCAGCACTGCCTCCCGGCGAAGCGGCTCCACTCCTGGCAGAACTGTTACGCTGCGCGTTCGGATGAGATCTCTCTTTAGCTGTGCCTCCTCAGCCCAGAGCGGGATGCGGCAGTGAGGAGTTGCCTTTAAAGGCGCCACAGAAAAGAGAATAGCCTAGTCTGAATTGTGTTGTTGTAGGCATTTTAAGGATAAATACACATTTCTGCTTCTTACACATCTAATCTGAAGTTGGTCTGAAAACGTTATTATATAGCTGACAATCTCTTTTTTTCAATCAAGGCTCTGGCATTCCTCCAATGGATAGGTTCTCCTCGTGTCCCTCTCACAGCAGCAGCTGATCGACTGTGGGGATGGCCAGCCACCGGCCCGGCAGCTGGCAGGCGATGGGGCTCAGCGCCCCAGTGCCTTGCCTAGCCCCTGCGGTACCCTCGACCAGAGGGACTCTGCCAGGCCGTCTCCCAGGTTACGCTCGGCTGTACAAATGAAGGCTGGAATCTGTTGAAAGGGCTGGCCGGGCCACAGGGCCAAGGCCGCCGGTTCCGCCTGTTTGTTTGCTTTTAGCAGTGTCACTGCTCACAGCCTTGGTGGTCGCGTGGAGTCACAGTGCTGCCAGTTAATGGTCCGGAGCCCAGGGATCCGGGCAGCTGGGCAAGGATGTGCTATGGTGAGCCTGGTATCAGCAAACTTTGCTCCTACTGGCGCGCTCTGGGTGTGGGAGGTGCATCGCCACAGGGAGGAAACGCTGATTATTCTTCTGATCTAACTCATTATGAAGAATATCAATTGCTACTAATTACTGGTACAGATGTCTCTCTCCAAGTTGCCAATGGCGCCCACCTCTGGCTACAATAAAAATGGCTCCTAGTGAGTTTTTTCTTTTTTTTTTTATTCTTCTGAGTTAGCTTCAAAGAGCCAGACAGCTTTCTTTACTTTTCAAATTCAGTCCATGCCTCTGGGGAGTTGATATTTTCATTTTACGCTCCTATGAGTGAGATATTAATCCTAATTAGGTAGTACTTATGTTGCCATTGACCGGGCTGCACAGACCTTGAGCCCACGTCTGTTTCTACCGGCTCAATGGCATCTGAGTCCGAGAATCTCCTTCAGCCCAATTATATCCGCAGGGAGCGTCCTCCACATGAATGAATATAGCTGGTAGGGAAATGAAATTAAAGAGCACTGAAAAAGGGAGAGTGTTTAGACGCAGCTGAAGGTATCCTTTTTGAAACTCAAATAGCTACTTGTTGCTCCAGAAGAATAGCTAAGCATACTTTATGTGTTGGCTTAGTGATTAATTACTGTTTTCTTAAGGACCACACAAGGTGCAAAGGCAGCAAACTCTTTAAATCTCCAACTTTGTGAACGCATTGAACATATAGCATGCATTTCCTCACGGCAAATCTTTTAAATGCTAAATTTTTACTGTTCCTTCTTGTCCTCTTTACCGAATGCACAAACAGGATAAAAGCAAGAGACGTCACTTTGCAGCATCTGAATCTATAATTTAATTGACATATTTTGTTTTACTTTATGAAACATACCGAGTCATTCATGTTCCAGTATGGTAAAGATCTTGAAACAATTTGGGCGTGAATGGTGAGATGTCAATTAAATCAGTTTAATTTTTTTTTTTTCCTTGCCCCCCTTTCAAGAAAATCAAAGCAGAAACCCTACTGTGCCAGTATGGGCTTTTTCAGTCAATTTTATTAGCACAGAAAAATTATTTATGACTCACGACACAAGGTTTTCAGAGTCTTTGATTCACTGAATAATATGTGATAATTAGCATGCCCCTTTAAGTGTTGCTTTTTATTAAAGGAGCGGGACTCAACAATCGCTTTATTTCAATATAATGTTGTGTGCAACCGAATGGCAGTCCTCACGTCTTCGTCATGGAAACACGAAAGCTTTCAAAGTTGTTGTTAATATTCGGTGAAAACGGAATGGAACAATAGCCGAGACAATAGGTTCAATTCATGCAGTGACGATGGTTCTTGAGGCATCAAAAGAAGATGCTACATCAGCTTCACAGGATGGAAACATTGACGTTTATTTTTTAACCTCTGTAAATTTGTGTCAGTAAAATAAATACAAAAGTAAATATCATTAAAAATAAAGCATAATCAGACAATGTAAAGTGACTCATGCTTTATTTAACAGTACTCAATGTGTTTTTTGCAATTGCAAGATATCAGAAAATAAAAGCATGAAGGATTACTTGTAAGTTCATAGCTAAATTTTATATTATGTGAGCACAACTGATATGCATGGCTTGCTGTTGTAATTGTCTTGGTGCACTGGACCCAAGGACAGACATGATTCTCTTTGCAGGTCCAGTAATGCACACTCTAAAAATGGCCGTAAAAGTGAATTATCACTTCAAGCGCGTTCTGTCCTCGGGAGACGGACATCACAGCCCCACGCACAAGCGTCCCGCAAGCTTCAGGAAAACAAGCCCTTCTGGAAACACAAGTAGCTTATATTATGGTATATTATGGTTATAGTTATCCCCAGACCTGTACAAGTACTTAACCACATGTAGCTATTTTGCTTATTAATTATTCTATTTATTATTTATCATTAGTATATTTTTAGTGAATAAAAAAATCAAAGTTATATGGCAACTTACTTAATATAGCAATTGTTTCACATTTTAAATGCTGAATTGAAGTTCATCAGTGATCCATTCGGTTTTAGAGAGGACCCGAGCAGCTGCAATCAAGTTAATGTACTGAAGCCCTGAATATTCTGTAGAATGCCCAAGCTTTCCTTCTACAAATAGGCAGGACTTTTTAGCTGTTCAATCAAGACAAATTATACCTGAATGATGATTTAAAAATGTTATTTGAAAAAGGATGATTGACTAACTTTAAACCAATTTTTAAGACACCCATTCTTATACAACTAGAAATGATTTTTAGCATTTGTAAATAAATCCCGCTATTTCTTATATCAGACTACCATTATCACAGGGTATTTTGCCCATTGTGCCAGAATTTGTTTTTTGGTGATTTTCGACCAATTTAATGGTTAGCCAAATGGTTTAGAATCGCCAGGTGCCATCTTTGTGGATCATGTGTTAGCCGGAAGTTAAAATCATCATCCACAGTCTGAATTACAATGCACAACTGGTGGTCTTCAAATGTCAACCAAGACCCTTCTGCGAGTCGTCTTTTTGATTTTTCCAGCTGTAGTTGACTGATTCTTATATATATATATTTTTAAGTCATTGTCACTTTGCATATTTCAATGTAATCTGGTTTTATCTTACTATAGTCTGAAAAGTCTAGTATTAATATAATTCAAATACATTAATCTTGTTATCACACCAGTAAATTTTTGTCGTTCTTTAATAAATGTTTATTGGTTTTATGGATTAACATAAAATGTAATAGTTCCAGTTCCAGCTCATTTGTATGTCGGGAGCGGTTTTGTAATTTAACATATAGGTACCTTCATTATATAACAAATTACATGTTTTGCAAAGCTCTGCTTTTGCACTGTGAAGCACAGATATCTAGATACAAATATTACTCTAAACTGAAACATTAGTTCTCTGTAGGTTTGAATCCTGCCAAAAATACAAAATCCTTAATTTTTATTGCCATTTGTACATGGTACATTAAAAGTCTTTCTCACATTTTCTTCACCCTATTGTGCGAATAAACAACAAAAAAAAATGACAATAAATTATAGTAACAATATAATTAATTGAAATACTGTGTAGATAAAAAAATAAATAGGCAAATACACAAACAAACAAAAAAATAATAACAATGTGCATGTTACCTCTGGATATGACAATCCAAGTCCATCAACGTTGCAAAATAAAACATCCATGCAATAAAAAGGGACAACAGATGGACATTACAGCTATAGAATAATACTCTGATGCAAGCTCATTTAAGTCAAACCCATCCAAAGATCCCTGATTTTTCAGCGGCTGTACCAAAATGGCTGAGCAGGCATCACCAGGTGGTTTGTCCATATGGTCAGAAATTGCTCAAAGGTACACCAATTGACTCAGTTTTCAAATTGTAGCTTGTGTTTCTTTTTCTTCACTTCATATTCACTTTTTACATACACAGCTTTTTTTTTTTTTATTGCAAAATGTAAGACATAAGATTTGTTGTTAGATCTGTAGCAATAAGAGGATGAAAAGAAAGATGGAACACGAACGGGCCAGGTCAAAGATTGCCAAAGGAGTGCATGCTTGCTGTCACTCACTCCCGCAGCTCTGTGGTCCCATCTCAGTAGCCTGTCAGGCACCATGTATCTTCTGGGAAAGCCAATCATTTATGGTGGAGATGTCAAGATGCCAGTTGGGCATGCCACACAGTCTCCACGGGTTCCACCAACAGCCCATGACAGCAGCCTCTTGGAGATCACGTTTGGATTGCTCCCTCGCGGCTTCAGTCCTGGTGGGTTTGATGATCACAGGCCTAATCGGGTCCAGTAGAAGACACAGTCATCGTGGAACATACTCCCTGTCACCAGTCATATCAGACAAAGCTCTGTCTGCATCCAGACATGCCTGTTGAAAAGGACGGAACCAGCTGAATGGAATGCCACATATTGTTAAAGGTTATGTGGTGTATCACTCTTGGCTGCGGTGACTTTAAGCCAGGCTATTTCATTTTTCACAAAAAGCAGAGAAAAGCCGTATTTTTTTTCCGTTACACCTCTGATTAATCTGGACAACCAGAAGCTCCATAAAATACAATGACAATAATACATTCACAATGCTTTTATTATTGCTTCCCCAGACCATGCTTTGGTTAAAAAAAATAAAATTGTGTAATTTACAAAGTGAGGAGCATAAAGGTGCACATGGAATAATTTCAGGGAAAATTACAATTAATTTTTTTCATCACCTTCTGTTTGTACGAGCTGTACGATTCCCGAAGGACAACTCAGGTTCCATTCATCTAACCCAGGGATTATTAATGCTTTCGAACCGATAAGTGAATCGGAGGGATCTTTTGTATTAATTATTAATTTCACAATATGACACAAACACAGCACAAGATCAAGACACTAAAATGAATCAGAATTAGTTTTTGGGTGCAACAAAAGAGAAGAGTGAGGGAGTGAATATCAATGGTATACGTTTCAGGAGCTGCTGTAAGTCATATTAATGTGCCTGCACTAGACCCCGTGGACAAGGCTGTTAATGACCTACTGTATCAGCTTGGAAATTGCTATCGGGCTTGCCCAGGGATATCAGACTGTCTCTATGATTATGCCCATACGAGCTGCAAATGGAAAAATCATGCATTTGTGGAAAATTTAACAGCATTTTTTGGCATTTCATAACGCTGCATTCTCCACATTGCCATCACCTGATCTGTTCTGTGACCGAGCTTTAAAAGAGGCCGAGTTCAGATGACACTAAGCAACAGCTGGCTGTCAATCATTTACACACATAAATTCAGAAAAGACCGTGTGCTTTAATATTACCGGCATGTAATATTTAAGTTGTTATGTGCGAGAAACTTACTTCATTTGGTACGTTTTAAACAGCTTTGGAACCATCTAACCTCTGGTCTAAAAGTGAGCCTATCACCAAACACCTCAGTCTGACTGGTTCATGTAGAAAAACAACCCCTAGCCAAGGGGTTGTTAAACTTTTTAATCAGAGGACCCAAATAACAAGGGCATTACCAAACCACAAACACATTCGAGACCCAAACTGAGATGCATCTCAAAATTTAAGACCAACTGCTCCAGCCAATGGAATCATAATGAAAGAGCAGCAGTCATAGTGATAGGAATTCTGGATAGCGTATTCATTTGGAGAAACTTTCTTAGTGGTGGCTGTTCTTATGCATGTTAAGTGTGCTTCACAAACAATCTAGGTAAAAAATACCATAAGCTGAGTTTTGGGTTAGTGACTCACAGCATAAACTCGGTAATCATTTGGGGAATCCTGTGTCTCTCAGTAATCTGATCCTGAGATATCCACATTTAACAGTTTCCCAGTTCGGATCTTACTGATTTGTATACTTTTGGATTGGATTCATGTCTTCTGTTACGCTCACGTGAGTTTCCCATTTTTTGTTGCTATTGCATGTCTAAAATAATAATTAAAAATGGAAAAAAACATTTGACTATTATGCCACAAATGAATGCTGGACCTCAAAGCCATTAGGTTAACTTGGAGACAAGCATGACCTTTATACAATTTAAATCACACAATTTAGCATTGGGCAAAAAAAAGGGCACAAAAATATATTGGTCAGATGTGGAAGTGTAATGAATTCTTCATGGTTAAGAACTTCATCGCTTCTCGTGAACACATCTCTTCACGGGAGTTGGTGAAAGGATCTTTGAACGTGTGTGGAGATGTGTTCTCCTGTTGCAGACAATGTAAAATAGATGAGTGCCACGTGCAGCAGCACGCTACTTAGAATCAGTTTTTGATGATTTTGACGTGCAGAAAAGAGAAATATGTCTTTACTGAAAATAGAAGGGTGTTACAGACATATACTGATTCCAGGGTTTAGTGGTTTCATGGTCAAATGCGGTCACTCTGGAATGGTCACAAGTAACACAGGTACAGATGGTACGATCCAAACCAAAAACAACAACCAGCAACAAACTATCATAGACCAAACCGCGTGCCAGTGAACAAACACACAAACAACAATACAGCATTATGAAACACGTACATACGTGAATGGCTCTTACTCCACGTAATACAAAATAGATACGATATCTCCAAACCTGTTTATAGTAGGAAGTAAAACAGAAATATTAACATTGTGTAATGTCTACATTTGATGTCAACTAGTTGCCAGTATTTCAGGTTCAGTAAGTCCAGGAAGACAGTTAGTTATGAGTTAAAATGTAAAGGATGCTGGCCCATACTTGGCCTGGCTTCAATATCACACGAGCTGGGCTGCAAGTTCCAAAAAAAGGCTGGCAGTATTGTACATTAAGGCCTTAGTAAGCTCTACTACTGAAGGAACTGTCTTGGCCTCGCCCTAATTTTGCATTCCAATTGATCTCAAGATGTTGAGGCCAGGGATCCATGCTGGCAACTAAAATATTCTGATGTTATTCTACAAAAACCAAAACATTTGCATATGTCATAGTCACATTCATTTTCTTAGGACTGGAGCAGTGTGCACTGATCTATATTCCACCCATGTGTGAATTGCAAAATCTTCGTTCTGACATCACCAGGGCATTCTGATCCTCCGGCACGAGATTTATCTTAACGCTTAAATCCAGCAATGCTTAATATGAGCCTCTCTTTTCTTATTTTACCACAGCCACAAACATCTGGTTTTATAAAAGCAATTAACAAAAATCTGCCAACAACATTCCAAGCCAATTTGAAAGGGTAGAGGCGGGGACTCAATTCGTCTCGCTGCGGTGTCAGTTAATTCGGTTTACCTGCCTTCATTCTCAATAGCTGTAATTATAAAAACATGTAGGTTTATTTATTTTTAGTGCACATGCTGAAGTTGTGACACAGCAGTAGCTGAGTATGAACATGAGTTTGGGCAGGCTTCGAGAGGCGGTGGAGGACAGGGCAGCCCGGCGTGCTGTGGTCCGTGGAGTCGCGAAGAGTCGGACACGACTGCGTGACTAAACAAGTAGCTGAGTGTTTTAATTCGGTCTGCATTGAGCTTTGCATAGTCCCGCCAAGTTTTTCATTTAAGTAGCAAAACTTTGTTTGCCAATTAAAAGTAAGTAGTAAAAAAACGAACAAAGTATATCTGGTGAATAAGCAGGTGTGTTACCTGTATAACCTCATGTTTTGTTTCTTCATGAATTTTTCCCTACTTTTACTGAAAAAGCCTAAACGTATTCTTTAGCTAAATTCAGAATATCACATAAGGTGTTTCAATCATTTTTTAATTATCATTGTATCTTTTCATTAAATTTCAGTCTGAAAATCTACAGTGCTTAATATTTGCTGCGATTGGGCTTTGAAAACTACTTGTTTCGATACAGCATATTTTTAACAATATAACCCTATCTGCGCTTTACTTAAAGTTTTAAAGTAACACACTTTGACATCAGGGTTTGTCTCACAGATATACCCTTACTATCTTTTTCAAAGCCATAGCTTCCAGCTACATGATTTCCCAGTGAAAAAAAGAAATGTTGACATTCAATCTGACTTTATTATTACACAGAGTCATCAAAAACAGAAGATCCATTGAGCCAACCAAAAGTAAAGAAAATATCCCAGAGACAAAGCGTTGTGGTGTTGTGTAATCCTCAACAATTAGACAACGCCTATCACCTCACCGGTTGACTCTGGACCTGGAGGTTGCCACAGGGAATGACTCTTGTTTCCTTTAAAATCCTTTTTGGAGCTATTTCAAAAATCTTCTTAAGAGGATACACTTCAATAAATGAGGAGAAGGAATTTTTCTCTTGAGCTCAATTACATCTTCTGTCTGCTATCAAGTGCATCTAATTCAGTAGACCCAACAATCATCAATTGTAGCTTTGATTGGTTCAAGTGCGTAAGATAAAGTGTACTTAAAATGCATATAACGTGTTGTGCCCTACTGCTGAAGGTTAATTTCACAGTTTATGAATTGTTACAATATGCACATAATTATGCGATGCAAACTTCATTTTGGATTTCAAACTACGTAACTGGCAAAAATTGAAAAAACAATATAACAAAGTGTAGTCAGAATGTAGGTCACCATATGACATCAAATACTGTTGAGTGAACAGCAAAGCTGATGCAGATTATGTTTCAGAAGGAAAATTTGATTGGTTTCTATGAGTTGTTGGGACAGATACGAATATATGTCTTCCCATTATTGATTAATACAGAGATGCTGACTGGTGACTTAAAAGCAGTTCTATAATTGAAACTTTTCTTATTAACATTTGTGATTTTAGTGCTTTTTGCATAGCAAAATTGAGACAATAATTGCCAAAATAAATGTAAACATTTAGCAGCGTAGTTTTTATTGTTATTTTATTAATATGTTTTCCTTGCCCCATTACCCTGACCAGGGTACGCATTTAGAGTTCTCATGGGTGTCCACTGGGTCCAAAGGCACCACTAAATTGTCCTAAGTGTATGGTTGAGTGTGAGCATGTATGTGCTCTGCGATTGACAGACATCTCGTCCGGGGCGTACCTTATGTGTGTGTGTGTGTGTGTGTGTGTGTTTGTATAAAATGTATGTTTCAGGCCCCCTGTGACCCTAATCAGGATAAGCTGTTAAAGATGGATGGATGAATATACAAATAATCAATAACATTACAAATACATTTTCATAGTGTTTCCAAAAGAGTATATGTCATTGAATGTGATGTAATTTTCTAGAAATTTCTGCAAAGTCGTGTGGAGTTCAGTATGGATTGGGGGGGACACTAGATCTTGAGAGAAGAGTGGCTTGAATTTATGTAAGTTGACGTGAGACATTTCTGCTTTTTAAATCAGATATAATAGGTGCAACTGGTGTGGGGATTTAGAAATTTGTCACAGCATAACTACTCCATTGTTTTTAAATTTCCCGTGACCTAATCAGAATGACTACTCTAGAATGACATAAATGAAGGAACGGAGCAACAGACAACTGAATTTTTAGTTTTTCTTTGCTTCTGGGACCCTGACAGGATGCAATTTCTAAGCAATTAAATATGATAGACATGTAGTTTGATTTTGCTGAATTCTCCCCTACCGGGTCAGACGTATGAGTCAAGAGCGGTCCTGTTAAATATGCTATGCAATTACTGTTGCCATCTGCAACTGGGTTCAATGTCTCCTGACTTTTCTCTATGGATAGGGGCATGATGCAAGTGCTTCACCTTCAGTTACCCAGAAGGACGCTCTTAGGTTAAGTGGCTGAAAGTTGTAAAAATGGCCGTGCGTAATGGCCTGCGATGACTGCAGGGCGTTGGGAATATAGAGGCAAGGGGGGCGGACTTCCTTGATTTCTGGGTGTGACCCAAATCGAAACAACAGCCAGCGTTGACATTACAACATGAAAATCTAGACAGTAAGTGTGCGATTTACATTAGATATCAATGAAGGATGGGTAGATACCAGCACAGTTGTTATGTTTTTGTAAATGTTCGATAAAAGGATGGGACCTAGGTAGACAACACAGAATAGTAAAGTAAATATTTCCTGGTATTTTTATTTTGAAACATCTTACAGTGGTCCATCATGCAATGAATGTGAAAAGTTTGACTTTAAAACCATTACAAATGGCTGCTGCTGCACGTGTATGTAAGTTATATTCATTTTAAACTGTTCGAATCCAGACTCAAGAGCAACTGCCTCTAAGAAAACCATAGACTAGTTCATCAATGGGTACAGATTTTCAGTGGACTGCATTGTATCCTTTTGACAAAACAGGTATGTGTTCCTTAGATGAGACAAAAAACTGTCTGTTATGAATATGACTGTGTACTTGTTTATGGCCTTTTTTGGGAGGTAAACAAACAAACAACAAATAAATAAATAGAGTGCTCCTGGTGGTATTTGCTGGATTATAAATTACCATGCATGTACAGTAGGTTAGTAGTGGGCAGTTTCAGTCTCAGCTCCACCCCCAAAATATAATATTGAGGGGGGGGACCACCCTGGCCTCCTCTCTATAGCTGCACTTTTACATAGAATAAGTATTGGAATCATTTGTTCTTAGTTCTGCAGATCAGGAATAAAAGCTCAGATCTCACATTGAGGCCTTAATGTCCTGCGGGACTTTATTATGTGGGGGAGGGGGGTGTGTTGGTGATGGTATCGATGTAAAGGGGCCACCGTGAGAATATAAGCAAGATGCCGGACATTCAAGTGCATTCAAGTAGGTCAGCCTGGTAGCAAACTACTCCCCCTTCCCCAAATCACCAGGGAACACAGTAGGCCACAAACCAGGTCAGAATATGGATCATAATGTTATGTATGTGTCCTCTTAATGATTGATTAGATAATGATTTGGGATTTGGGTCAGTGACAGAAGAACACATTCATTGGAGTAAATATGTTTATTTTGGTTTTAGTTGTCTGAATTGTACTTCCTTGTCAATATGTGGGATATAACTAATAAATACTCTGCAGCTGAGTATATTTGTATCAGACTGGTTAATACAGCATCAAATTGGCACCGAGGCCAGTTAAGTGAATGCTGCACAGATTTGATGACTTACTTGTCATTGCTCTGGGAAAAGAATGACAGTATATTTTATATTCAATTGCAGGAGCAGCTTCTAGGAACTTCTACAGCACAAACCCTGGAAATGGTGTCAAGCTGCTTATGTGGCCAATTAAAGCTCTCGCACCATGATAGAAAGGACTAAAGTGCAAATGCAGTGTGGACCTCTATGAATCTAGCACTCCTGCAGCTTTGTTACCCCCAGGTTGTGTTAATCAGGTGAACTGGAGGTGGAACAGGGTTGAACCTAAGAATTAGCGAGGTTCCTGACAAAGCATAGGGCCTCACGATGGAGACTACTGTTGGCAGACAGAGGGGGCCCAGCCATGCAGAACAGACAGGAGGCATTGGGGGGACCTGTCAGCCTTTGGCCCAAGATGCTTGTGTGATTGCACATGGAGAATATTCAAAACACAAAAAACGTTCTTCTCTTTTGACAGAGAAAACATTACTTTGCTGTGCCTAGGACACATGAATTATTTAGGACTTTAGAGGAATATTGCTCGTTCGCTCCTTCATCATGTTCAAATTCACAGTGTTTCTATAATTATTAGTAATAGCAACAATGACAACACAGTAATAATAATAGTAATTGTTATAATATACTGGGATGGCAAACAGAACATGACCTAGGGATAGGATGGGACACAACAGAATTCTAGTATTTCATCAGAGGCAGAAAAAACGTAAACTAAAAATAAAACAGCTGTTTCAGTGAGGCTTGAAAAAAATCAAATCTGGAAGCTTGACATGGGGACAAAAAAAACTGAAACAGTCACTTTGCTGCTCTAGCTCACAGGCACTGGGATGTTGATCTGGGTGCAGTGGAAAACAAAATGGAACTCATGGTCATGTGACTCTCCCTCACCTGAGGGATTGTGGTCATACCACCTCTGTCCTCTCATTCCTGCCAGCCATTATAATATTCAGCTGGATATCAGTCAAGCAAACATACATAAGAACTTTGTCCAAAGGCTTAACAGCAGTAGCCCTCTTAGAACTTGAACCTTCATTTTCCAGCAGTTCTTCTAACACAACTCTAAACTGCTGCCTATTGAGCTTGTTACATGATCTCCTCTCTAAATTATGATGTGGTCTTAGTGAATGAAAAATCAGAGGACAAGAATGCAGCCATCCACCCGTGACCCCCCCCCCCACCACCACCACTCCTACTTTAAAAGAATTACATTTTCAGGGCATGCACGCACAGGGAGATGCACTAATTTGATTCACCATGCCAAAGTAATGTAATTTTAATTAATTTTACTTTGTTATTTGATTAAAACCTGAGCAGGAATGAAAAAAAAAATCCACTGATGGTAATTATTTGCAAATGATCTGACAACTGGATTTGATGATTCCCAGATGTTATTAATACCACGTAACGTATGTTTTGTGTTTTTATGTCCTCCCCTGACTGGTAAACACATTATGTGTTTTTCTTCCTAATCCTTCTCAGAATCGCTTTTGTTGTTTTTGAAGTACTCTGTTTTGACATTCAAATGCTTACAAAAGGCTAATAATGTCGCGGATTGTGTGTGTACGCCAGCATGCAGACTGGACAGTAGCATTCATTTGGTGACCATATTATGTCACACTCTTCTACTTTTCAAAGGTGCTCTATTTGACCCTGGCCAAGGTAGACTTGTCAGGTAGTCTTCTGTCATTCAATGACAAATAGCCATCCAGCTAAATGTTTCCACTCTGCGACTGCCTGGGGGATATCACCATGGTTACCACGATCACTCATTCGTCATATATCTGCTGTAACAAGTGTAATGGAGGAGTCATGTCTGCAACTTTGGCTTAAAAAAGTTTGCATTTTTTTACAGATACATTTTAATGGATTATGCTATCAGAATCGTTTTACCTTTCTTTGTTTGAAAAGCAGTTTCTTTGTATACTACATAAATACTGGAAATTGAGACAAGTGTAAAATCATAACGAACAGGGAAACGATATTCTGTTTTTTTAATATTTCTTAATGTAGTAAGCTCCCATTGAAATATGATACACTGTATTACAATAGAAACTTAGTCTGCATTTATTACATTGTATATACTTATAAATTCTATTATTGCACTGTCGCTGATTGTTTCCTTCAAGGCACGCATTAATATAAACCATTTTGCTGTGACACACCGGAAATGCCTGTAGAAAATTAACACGTATACAGCAACGGAGAGCTAGAGTTTGCGCAACAATTGTCCAGAAAAAAGAAGTTTGATTTCACAGTGCACGTGAAATCACTGAAATTTGCATGCATAAAAATTACTCTGAGCAACGGAAACCCCACCATCTGCAGCATGAATTCAAACGATTGACGGAAGAGCAGCTTGACAAGCCGCCGTCCAAGTACCACTGATGGATTTGCGATCTCACTCACTATGAAAGAAAGAACCAGAGAGAGCAACGTGAATAACGTTAAGCATTTGAGATATCCTTCCACTTACAAGTGGAAGCACAACCAGGCAGCACAACCAGCCATAGATCAGGCCGCAGGAAACTGATGCAATATCTGCTCTTATGACCTTGAATCCTATCAATGCTGGGAGTCCAACCTTCCAAGTCTGTTAACATCTAATCACACAGTCCATTTTGTATGCATTATACAACACAAGTAAATACATAAGGAATGCCATTACACGCAAATAAAGCTCTTTCCACGAACGTACCTGACCTTCCAGGAACCGTGGGTTGCTGTGTACATTGTATGGCTCATATTAGAAATTATTTGAGTTGAAAACCTCCACTCCAACTAGTGAGGCTGAGATGTCTGACAGCATATTTTAACATTTCCAAAACACTTGCGGGCTCTGGGTAAATATAGGCTGTTCTGCTAACTTATTTTGTGTTTTAGTTCTCTGGTTTACTAAGTGTCTCCTATCACTCTGTTTAACCCCGCAAGTTCATACTGATTGCTAGGGGAAATATCCGGTTAAACTATCCCTGGTTTTAGACATTTTTTATCATCAGTTTTCCATTTATATAATCAAAGAAAGAATATCCTTATACTCTGACACTTTATGCTTGATGAAATAAGCCTCCAATATCTTCACTTATTTGTATAAACATCTTCTACTTTCTTATCAATTACTTTTATTTTGACACGTGCTGGATTTCCTCGATATGAGGTGGCCGTGAATTGATTTTGCCTTTAAAGTTCCACCCTAAACTGGACTGCTCTTAGCTAGCATTTATTTCACTGCACAGAGAGGAAGCCAGAACAGGCAGACTGTATCCATTCACGTTATATTAGTGTGATGATGCATATGATTAGTATGATGTACAACCGTGATTCATTTGTTCGTTTTACTATGACTTAGCAGATTTGCCAATTCAAAAAGGGACCATCCATTGTGGTGATGGTGGTGGTGGTGGTGGGGAGGGGGGTAATCCTTATCCAGGATTGCATTCGTTTATATTTTCTGAGAGGCTGTTGTATTTATTTCCATCTTGTCATAACGATACTCTTCTAATTGTAATTTATGACGGCAACGCCAAAACCTCCTTTGAGGAGAATGAGCAAAATGGCCAACCCCATTTATCACACTCATCCTGATGTTACACCGTTTTTCACACTATGGGATGTCCTCCTTTACAAACAATTAGAGCATCCTGCTCCACTCAGAACACAACAGTTTCCACCTCTCAGCCTAAGAACCAATAAAATGCCTTTGCTGCTTTCCATGGACCACAAGTCTTCTGTTACTAGACGCAAGACCCATACACCCATACAATTTCCTAGTGCTCTTCTCACATGTACTTAAAGAGATTTTTGTCTCCACCAAGGAAGTGACAGAGTCCCTCTGCATCACCTCAGCAGGTAGCCTACGTTTAAGAACACAGACTTGTAACCCAAAGGTTGCTGGCTGAAATCCCAGAAGGAGTCTGACTGTTGTACCCTTAAGCAAGGTACTTAACCTGAATTACTCTGGTAAAATATACAGCTGTATGAATGGATAACCTTGTAAGTCGCTTTGGATAAAACTGTCATCTAAGTAAAAAAAAAAAAAGTCGTAAAAAACAAAAATGATTTTCTTTCCATGGGGGATGTTTGTTATTCAGTTGGAGGCTGAATATTACAGTTATTTAGTAACATTGCATCTAATCCTCTTTTCATTTGCCTAAACACATCAACCAGGTGCTCAGTATCCTTTTTCTTCCCTATCCTTAGCTTATCTTTGCTCCGTATCTCATAGCTTGCTTCATTTTCATAAACTGGTTTGGCTATAATAATGTGTACCATTTCTGAAATGTAACTGGACCTTGTTATGAGCTGGCTACAGATTCCGTGCAAACTGAAACTGGAGGAAAGGATCAACAAACATCATCCTGGATTCTAGCAGCTGGATGTGGTTAATTCTCGTAAATTTTTGGCCTGCTTTTTACCTTATTGGACCATATCCTGAAAAGTCACTCGGCTACAATGTGTCATTATAGATATGTTGAAACCATATTGCTAAAATCAGTGAGGAGGCCCAATCTGACATCATTTTATACAGCTGCCAAGGGCTAATCCAGGACCATACTGAACAGTAAACCTTAGTATAAGTAGCACACCAACTAAGACATGGTGATATACCACATAGCTGCACGCATGGCATCGCTCAAAAGATCTGTATCGTTTAAAGTTATCTCTTATACACTGCCTGGCCAAAAAAATGCTCACCGTTTCAATTTAAATAAGCAAATACAGTACTTAAGAGCCAAAGGTCTGGTCTAGGCTCAGCAAAGTTATGCAGCAATAAACTGAAATCAGCTGAGTACCTGAATCTACTGAATGACCAGGTTATCCCATCAATGGGTTTTTTTCTTCCCTGACAGCATGGGCGTATTCTAGGACAAAAATGCCAAGATTCTTTGGGCTCAAATTGTGAAAGAGTGGTTCAGTGATCATGAAGAATCATTTTCACACATGGACTGGTCACCACAGAGTCCTGACCTTAACCCCTTAAATGTCTTTGGGATGTGGTAGAGAAGACTTTATGGAGTGGTTCGCCTCTCCTGTTGTCAATGCAAGATTCAATTCAATTCAATTTTATTTATATAGCGCTTTCAACACGGAGCGCGGTCACAAAGCGCTTTACATAGTCCCGGGCCCACAGTCCCCAGAGAGTAAGCCAAAGGCGACAGT
>JAACJT020000033.1:1972071-2019186 GCA_009936485.2 Gymnarchus niloticus | reverse complement strand
AGAACATAGGACAGGACTGGCCATAGAACATAGACAGGACAGACCACAGAACATTGACAGGACAGACCACAGAACATAGGACAGGACTGGCCATAGAACATAGACAGGACAGACCACAGAACATAGGACAGGACTGGCCATAGAACATTTTCTTCCACTATACCTCCTGAAATCTAAAAGTTACACATCAGTTATTACCAAAAGAGCAATTTTGTCACAATAAAAAAGTGGCCAATGTGACTAGATTAAACACTGCTTTCCAGTTAAATTCAAATTGCATTGCTAATTTTGGCTTAAAACTTCTGTTCTAAACAAGGAGCAATTGTAGAACCATAGGTCAAGAAAGTTTCTTTAACTGATCAAAGTTTCAACTAAGTAGCATCATAAAAAAATTATACGAACCGGTAGATTTAAAAATAAAAAGCATAAAGCTTTCCTGAGATATTTGAGGAGAAGTTGAGATGGTCTGTACACTCTTCCTGAAACAAAGTTAAACTGGAGTAAAACCATGGACATTTTAGTGCACTCTCTGACTCTTTGTTCACTCCCAGAGTGACTCCTCTTGAGCATATAATTGCTTGGCTTCTGTGGGGCTTTCAAGCTTATCCCTTTCTGACTGAGAACAACAGCCTTTTTTTTGTACATGACTAATGGACTCCTACGCTGCTGGCTCTTTGCGTGTCAAGATTGCATTTCTTTCCTCCTATTTTATTTACCAGCACACGCGACCTCTAATGATGGGCATTGTCTCTTGAGGAGCTGTGTGCCAACAGCACACTGCCAGGGCAGCCCCTCCCTAACCTTACCCTGCAAAGGCACCCATCCGTCTCCTTCGTGCAGAACTGATCTGAACCGAAGCAGACAAAACTTTTAAGACTACAACTCTCTGCCAAGACACCCACAATAAGCCCAGAATGTCGCAGGCTTGGCTTAAGACCATAACTGACCACGCAAGTTTGGACATGAAAACATGCATTGCTCTCTTAAAACGTAAGAAAGGAAGAAAGTGTCATGGAAACAAATAACATGGGAAAAACACTTACTTAGTGAGTTGTTTTATTTTTTTTCGTTCAGCTACATAGACCTTAAAACAACAAATGATGAAAATATAACTCAGGCTGGCCCATTGAGACTTCAGCCTTTTCTCCGACCTGGTAAGCTGAGGCATTTAAAGGCTTGATTGATTCACAGCTGTGTACGTTTCACTTGTGGGATTCTGGACCTTATAACTCCAGGGACACTGGTGACCAAGAGAAAGGGCTGCTATACTTCTGTATTTACCTACAAAACCTCTGAGTTTTTCTCCCTTTTGTCCTCTTTCCCCGCACCCGGGTCCCGGCTCTGCTTTTATAAATCTTCTGTGATTCTTTTCTTTCATGGGGCATTTCATTATATTTATGTTTGGTGTCCAACTCCCTCAAGTTACCTACGGTACCTTTGTGGCTCCCTGCTCGGACCCCCCCAATCTGTCTCTCTGCTACTTCCACAAGCTGAACATTCCAATCAGAGATTCCATCTGTGTCCGAATGTGACCTTCTTCTCCCTCGTCTCCTTTAACCTTTCGTGCTCAAGTTCAATGCCTGTAGAGGAGCATACTCCTCCAGAAGGCTGGTTATCAATTCAAATGTCCTGGGACTGGGCAGGACCTGCAATTTATGTGTGTGTATTTTTTTTTCATTCAATGTAATTGATCTCGCTACACAGAAAACAACTTAATCTCATGAGAGTGAAAGGAATTAGATATTAAAGTGCACTAATTTCAGAAATTTCTGGAAGTTCAGAAAGACATGAATTTTTTGTGGATATTAATATGTGTTGCCAGCTTTGTTGCCATGGATATCTAATTGACATAGAATCCTGTTAGTTCCCCACCCCATAATAGACATAATGAACGACAGATTTGGCAGCATGATATACTGTACACTGAACTGGCTGTTTAATTGAGGAGATGCTAAATGTCACTTTGGCCTTCTCTAATCTAAATTAAATATCCCATAATAATGCCAACATTTTGGGGACAACCCTGAATGCTCTCTTTGCCAAGTATCACATAGACCTGCAACATTAATGCAATGCTTTATACCAGTACATTACGAGTATATAGTGAATATGAGGCAAAGATATGACTGATGTGCATTAGGGCATAAAGATAAAATATGGTCCCATAATTTCAAATACAGTCTTCAAAATTGCACAGTATTTCATAATAACATGCAATTCTGCTTTATGTAACTCTAAATCGCTATATAAGAATGCCTCACTGTTCCATATGGTATTGATTTGTATCAAATTGTGTTGTGTTCTAAGCTACAGTGTATTGCCTCATTGCTTATTTGTTGATACTGCATTGTACTGTATATAAGCCTGATTTATCAGTGCTGTGCCATGGTGGGACAGCTAAGTAAAAGGGTCTGTTTACAGTATAAATAACAAAGAGAAGAGAGGATGGCATTTTTGTAGCATAAATTACAGAACACGGTAAGCAAAGAGAAAAATATTTATTATGGAATAAGCTTTCATAGTCCATAAAAAAAAAATTCTTAAAATGATAAAAAGGATGCAATTTAGGCTTTAAATTAATGTTATGGCATCTTTAGTGACATTTGCAGTTATCATTTAATAAAAGGTATTGTAACCTCACGTCATATTGTTGGAAATAGCTAATTTTAATATATTTATAACCTTTGACCCTGATCATGACAGGTGGTTAGAAGAGAGATGGATACATGCATGCATGCTGAAGTAAAACAGTATTTCCTTGATATTTTAATATTCGCTTAAAGGAAAATGCAAAGTGCACGCTAAAGAAAAACACTCAGGTGGCGTGTTGTTAATATTCCTGAACTTATTGTCTTTTGATGTGACTAACATGAGTGCGCTTAACAAGGAAAGTTATTGCCATTTTCACCCAACCTGAAAATTGCACACAAAGTGATTACAGGGAAAAGGAGCGTCTTAAGGTCAGTTTCAGGTGAGCAGCTCTCCTTTTGGGTCAGAGCAGTAGAGCGACGTATGATTACTGAATCACATAGCCAAGATGTGTACTTTCTTTGTTCTTTTGTTCATATTTGAATCAATGTCTTTGACCTGCATGCCTAGTTAGCCTTGCGTGAAAGGCAGGGAAAAAGGATGAGAAAAATCATGCAGTGCGGGCCACCAACGTAAAAACAAAGTGGTCGCAGGGGTTGCCCGTCTTTGGAGGACGTATCCTCTCTCTCCTCAGAGCCGAATGACAACTGCATGTCTACGGGTGAAGAGACTATGAAAGAACACTCCTCTCTCTAATTGTCTTACACGAGATGGACGAATGTGCAACTTGAAAGAATTGCACGCTTCTAGCCAAGCAGCTGGCCTTTGCTGATATAAACGGCGACGCATGCCTTAACAAAACACTACCACTAAAATCCAGAGAACACTAATGTGTAGTGAAAGCTATTTGCTTGTCTACACTGAAATAGTGTGCTTCAGTTTAAATCCCTGTCCTATGACCCATATCCTCTACCTTGACATTTAATTAGTATAAATCCATCCATCTCACAACCACTTATCCTGTACAGGGTCACAGTGAGTCCACAGACTATTCCAGGCAGCACAAGTTAGGGGTATATCTTGGATGGGGATATAACCAGAAAACTATCACAAGGTCTATGCAAAAATGTTGCAGGGAATCAGTGCTGTGTCCTGACAGAGGCCCAATAAAATACATATTTTCACACAGACATATACATTTTTAAATAGGTTCAGCTGGCAAATTTAAATTGCTATACTTTATTAGGATCCCAGAGGAAGCCGACGCAGCGTGGAGAAAACATGCAAACTGCACACAGACAGAGTGTTACCCACTGAGCCAGTCTGCCGTCCTTGACTAAATATAACCTTCGGGTTTGTGTTTGCCATCGTTTTCAGTTTAGCGTTGCATTGTAAAGTTGAAGGTATCACGCGTTTTACATTGAAAGCCTTTTATGTATAATGGAAAGAAGCCCTGCCCTAACCCCAGAAGGTTATTAAAATGCCGGTTCCCGGCGGGTTCACGTCAATTATCGGAACTTTAATTTACTTCAATCACACTAAGCACGAATGACAATATGAAACGGACTGGGTTTCGCCATCCAAAAATAAAAAATTTCCTGAATTAAACCTTCAGACAAACAAGAGGCTATGACCAAATCAAACTATGTGTCCATTTTCTTTTTTTTTTTTTTTTTTGCATGCATGTATGACACATCAATGGGGGTTCAGCTGTAAGTCTACAAACCATTACTCACAAACTGAGTAATTATATTGAATTGTTTCAATTACTGAAAATATATGTATAAGATTACAATTTAAAAAACATTCGCTTTATAATCGATGGTTTTCATTTCAATATTAAATTATTTTGACGCGGGTCCTTCCATCTTTTCATAACACCCCTTTCTCTGGTGTCAATGAAAAACATCAAAAAGTACACAAATTAAAGTAGGTAAGCATGTGACGTGTAGGGAAGACCACAGTGCAAGGAGATATATTCAAGGTCGGAGAACCATGCTGTTGGAACACTGGTGCCTCATTACCAGCAGTTGGCAGCGGCAAGCAGAACAATCAGGGGGAAACAGTCCCACATGGGCCCCGCGTACGCTGCAGTTACACCATGGAAAAAGCGCCGGCCGTAGCTGAGGCCTTCTCGGATCACTGACAGGGGGGATATGACGGCATGTAAGGAGAAAGGCTTTCAGATGCGCAGGAAGAGATCATCCGTCAGCTGGCGAAAAAAGTGACATAGGGGATCTTAGTGACTTCACGTGATCTGACAGTTCTACCTGCTGGACTGCTGTCACGAGCATAGGGAGCCCTTCGGGCTTATGGTGAAAACAATCTTCTTTTGTCTTTCGTTGGCTGAGAGGCACTTTTACATGCTTGCCTCTTGGATTTAAGGCTTGCCATTAGACATCCATCATTGTGAGAATACATGTATATCTAGTTTCACAATTTCATAGCGTGTAATGATCTTAAGTCAGCTTTCCAAGTTCGATAATGAGGTGTAGGCCCGTTTTTTATTGCATGGGCATGCCTTTGTAAGCTTGGGGGAAATCACTGATCTCATGTAAATAGTTTGAAAGATCTTTCTTAAAGCATTTTCCCATTAAACTGTTGCCATCAAAGACTTTGGCTTCAGCGTCCTGTGCTGTTTGTTTGGCATGACAGTATTTTTCGGTAGCGTAACATAGCGGGCCATTTAATGTGTCTCCAAAAAACAGGTCAGTGCTTTCCAAGCTAACAAATTGAGGCTTATTGTAAGGCTGCCCAAGACCACTCCCATTCCAAGCAAGACAACGAGGTTAAAAGTTGAGGTTTTTAGAGCATAACTGCCATAGCATGCCACCTTATTGCAGAGCTCTTTAAAAGCTTACTTTCCTCAGATCATTAGCATTATAATCCCTGTGTTTTAGCAAATAGCTAAACATGAGCAGGCAGTTCACAGAACATGGAAATTTAAAGGTATGGTATTAATGAAGCAGTATGGGTCACAGGCATGTATCACGATGCTGTCAACAATACAACATCCATCTTCTAACCATTTATCGTGGTCAGTATCATGGAGAGCCTGGAGCTTATCCCTGGTAGCACAGGCACAAGGCGGGGATTCACCCTGGATGGGATGCCAGCCAATCACTGAGCTCATGCACACAGAGACATAGACACACAAACACACACAATCATTCCCTATGGTCAATTTAGGGACACCAATTAGCTTAACTGCATGTCTATTGGCTGTTAGGGGACGAAAGCCATTCAACACAGAGAAACATGTAAACTCCACACACACAGAGCAGTACTGACCACTGAGTCACCATGCCAACCAAGTACACAATTCTAGATCAAAATGATCAGATTAGTGTTTTACCTTACTGATATATTTTCAGGAAATTACAGTCAGAGCCAGATGGAATTTATGAAAACACAACCTCATTTCTGATACAAGGCATTATAATTAATGCCCTACAACATGGATTTTTTTACATTTTGGTTCAAATCACATTTGTATATTCTGATACAGCTGTAGAATGGACATATGGATTTTAGCTAATTCCATGGTCAAATAAAATGGGTGAATATATTTACATTAATTTTAAGCCATACTTTTTTTGTTTATCAGAGGCTACATTTCAGATCTCTTTATATACTAGTACACTGTCATGCCCATGCTAAGCCAAAGAAGCCCAACTCCTGCCACAAGCCAGCCACGGCCAGCATACTCTCATTCTTCATCCCAGAATACTGAGACAACTGATTCCCTTAAGTTACTCTTTTTGAAGTACCTGCAGTTCACTTGCCTCACTGTGAGCTGTTGAGTTTTTCACCACTACTGAGGGCTACCTGGCTACCTACCTGGCTAATAACTACCTGGCTACATACCTGGCTACCTGGCTACACGGCTACCTGACTACCATCTGGTTTATCTGTGAACGATCTTTGCTAGATTGCCATGCGGATTCACTAGTTCTGGATTTTGACTACTTTCAGAAGGTCATAGACAAGACCTGCGGCCAACTTCAGGATGAATATTTGCGTATAAAGTTTTACAGCATAGCGTGCTCTGATACAAATACACAACAGGACAGCTGGTATGGAACGGAATCCCTGTTCCTAAAAACAGACCAGTTATCATGTACATTATAACTGAGAGGCATAATGCAAACCTTTACTAATCAACAGAATGTAGGGAAAATCTGATTAATTGCATCAGTCATACTACTAAAACTGACAAAAAAATTGAGTTTATCTGTTTATCTCATTGAGAAGATGATGAAACGTTAATGTTGTTGTATTGTATCTGGAATTCTGCTGCATTTAAAAGGAAAATTAGTAACTTTCATTTGAGATCATAGACCGGATTATTTTTGCCTTGATGTACAAATCGATTCATTCATCCCACTTAAAATGCCCATCAGGTAAGTAGTGTCTGCATCTAGAGATTTGCATTCACAACATTTATTTAATTATTTATTAGGTGAGGGGGGGACTGTTTTTATGGCTGTCTAAGTAAGCTGAGGAAATGTAGACTCAACTGACTGACATCCAAGTAAACAGAAAGTTTCTCATTCCCTCTTGCCCCAAAACACTCACAACATCACTCCCTACCAAAAACTGCAGCTATGAAAAAAGCTACTGCTCCTTAAATATCTGCAAGCAAATCGTCCATTCTTCAGGTTGGTACAATAAAGTCCTTATTACTAATTTATCTACGGACTGCCTTGTGATTATAGCATCTTCTGGGCCAAAGTTGTGAGGGGGAGAAAGAAGCCAGAGTAGAAAGGCAAACCATTTCTGTGTTTTTCCCAGAGTACCTCTGCCAAATGGAGTAAGATGGACATGTTTAACTCCCTGTCTTGACAGGCTGGATACAGGCTGAACTCTGGCTGGAAAAGTGCAAGTGAAGTCGGCACTGCAGGGATTTGTGTGATGAAGGAGTAAGTGGCTTCAATAAGCAGAGAAGAATCCCAGGCAGGCATTTCTTAGAAAACACTGAGCTAAGTATACTGTAATTCCCCCCATGAAAAACCACAAAAAGATGTTCATGTCATTAGTAAAAAATAAAATATATAACACTGACTAACACTTTACAGAACATGTATGTACAATTTAAATATAGTTTTTAAAGGCTTTGAAAAGGCTTTCCCTATGGGAAGCAAATGCTGCTTATTAAACTATCTTCTTGATGTAACTGAGTCAGGCATAGATATTAATAACAACAAAAATAATAATTTGGCACGATGGCTCAGCGGTAGCACTGTTGTCTCACACTAAGGTTAGAGGTTTGAATCTCAGTTGGAGGTTGCGCATTCTCTTCCGGTTACACGTCTTTCCTCCTGCAGTCCAACGAGATACGTGTAGGCTAAGTGACAGCTCTAGATCGCCTGTAGTGTATGATTTTGTGTGCGTGTGTAAGCAATGGCCTGACATCCCGTCCAGGGTGAACTCCATCCTTGTGCCTTATTCTACCTGGGATAGGCTGTGGGCTTCCCCATAACTCCGTGCAACATAAGCAGTAAGAAGCAGGATGGAATGATAACAATTAGTTACTAAATGAAACATTGCCTATAAGTAAGTTTGTTTATTGTGAACTTTGTGTTTCTTCTAACAGAAATAGCTACAAAGATAGACTTTTTTTTGACGACTTTGCTTCCTGATTGAGTCCTGATGAAGTCAGACTCAATTTATTTCAAGGCATACCTCAGTGACACAAAGCTTCATGTCTGGGTAAAATAATCAGAACCTATGTCAATTCCTGTAGTGGGCCTTAAATGATCCTTCTAACATCAAGGTAAAAGCAATTAAGAAGTGACATGGACTTCAGAGCCACTCATTATGATCTATTAAAACTTACAGAACAACTGCCAGTGACTGCAAGGTTTTAAACTGGTAATATGGATACCTGAGAAGCTTCTTTAACCCATTATTTAACCCATTATGGGGTCCAGCTTCATCCATGGACAAAATCCAGGAAACCGACTCAAGAGTTCTATTATCTCTTCTGTGGACTCAGACAGGTATGTGTATGTGAATTTTACCATGTAAAACTGGCTTTTATCACATTCCCCAAAGTGCAATGCTGGCCAAATAACTGCCAAAGACTTTGAGATAAACATCCTATTTAAAAAAAAATCTGAACCTTATTGATTGCATTTTCACAAAACTATGTTTTTCTCCTAGACATACTTAGGTTTATTCTCTATGCTCAGCAAAACCCTAATAAAAAAAAATAAAAAAAAGTCTGAAAAATCGTTCCAGAAAACAAATATTTTGATTATTCTGCCTTCTCCAGAATCTGATGAGCAGCAGCCAAAGTAAATACAAACGAGAGACCTAAACCAAATTAAACAACAGATTACTGGCTAATCTAAGCGATACGTACGTTCACATTTGACCGCCATGCGCTTTGAACAGTCTAAAGGTTTAAATGACAATGATATGGGGAGGTACACCCATCAGTGTCATCCACCTGATGCTGGAACATCTGTTGCTGATCTAATCAATACATCGTGAGTGTTTCAGGACATGGGTAAAGATTTCAAATGACTGTATTATTTTATCAGAGTACAGAGAATGCCACAGATAATAGAAGACATTTTAAAATGTAGGATTTGAGATCAGATTTTAATCCAATTTGGTATATTTCATTAACTACAGGCAAACATGTTCCAAAGTAATTATGGGATGTTATTTAGAATGATTTTGTAGTATTACACAGATAATTTATGGTCAACAGCAAACTTTAAAAAAAAACAACAGAACAACCATAAGAGAAGGTGATTGGTTTTGAAATGATTTAGTTGCGGTAAATAAATCACCACGTTCTGTTTCCCGTGGTTTAGTCAAGTAGGTTCTGTCAGAGATACAGCACTGCTTTTATGATGCTGGCTCTGGAGATTTGGACTGATCTTAAAGACCACCCAAAGTGCAGTGGGATCACGTGTCAGCACAAGCATCGGTTTCTCCCAGCCTCACCATGCTCAGTGTCCAGCTGGCTGTGAAGCTTGACTCTGGCTGCACGGTGTGAGAGAAGATCCGGTGAGCTTCTCGGGGTCCGGGAAAGCCAGCCCCATGAAGTCTTGGTGGCTTGGTGCCTCGTACTTTGCTTCTCTGCTTGAGGACTGCCTTGCGTTTCATTTATCACATGACTAGAAGATATTCTTATCCTCTTGATCATATGCCGTCGATGATTTCAAATCTTAGCCTACGGGACTGATAAGTAGAGTTTTCTTGGCTTCTTATATCATACATTTTAAGTTGTCTCAAGTCAAACTGTATCCCAGTATTATAGGAAACACAGCCATGTCTGTGTGGCACCGAGTGAACAAACCAATACATTGCATTATTCAGATTATTTGCATAATTTTGAAATTTATATTCTGCTGCCCGACGGATACTTTAAAGTTCTTTGCCTTGTGGGCTCCACAGTGAAAATGGAATCATGGTAAACTTCCAGTTAACATTCTTTGAGGGAATTTAGATTGGATGGCATGATTTCTACAAGCAGGAAATGGTGTGTTTTCTCCTTTAAGGAGTATGAGTCTGACTTATCACCAGGGGGCTGATTGCAAGTATGTGCATCAACAACTTTTCTTAACAGCGAAGGATTTAGATCAAACAGCAGCAACACAATTTTTGATTATCTACCACTGCTTTCATTACTGTATGTGAGGGAAAAGACCAGCACACTGGATTGGCTAGTTAAATGGCATGGTCCTTTTGAAGAACTGTCACAAGGAACATTTTAATTTATGTTTTGCTTCTACTAATCAGAAATGTGAAATTGCTGGGTGTTGCCAGTACCATGTTTTTCCATCTCTTTTGATTCTGTGTAATGTTGCAGTCACAGAAGTTTGAATCCCTTGTTTATTAAGCGATTGTTCCACCCACAAAAAGTTAGACACGATAAAACAATGATAAAATTTTCAAATAAAATTCATTAAAAAATGGGGCAATAAATGGTCCGTACTGACGTTATATATATCTATGAAGTAGCACACACATCCTCTTGGTTTCTGGAAAATGTGGAACATTTTTAACAAAAATCTTGGTTATAATGGGCAACAAAGACAAGTGAGAAAATAAGTACTGAAAAAGGCACGGTAATAAGAGATTTAAAGCTTAACCCTGTAACTCTACATCTCGCTCAGTTAGCAGATGAAATATGCTAACGAACACACAAGTAATTTGGTTTTATTACATTTTCAAAGATCCATCGATTTTCAATAACCACTTACACAATTATAGTCCTAACGAGGCTGCAAGGTAAGATTCCTACTGTGGAAACTGACACGGAAACACGGCGAAACTGCAAATCCCCCCCCCCACACACACACACAAGGCTGGGCCCAAATTTGAACCCACAGCCCGAAGACATATTTAAAACTGCAGAAATTATGTTTCAGGTTTTTCACAAGGGACATTTTCATGTTTTCCATGCTTTTATAGTATACACGATCATACATATGCACCATTATAATATGCTTCCCCTTTAAAAATTGGTAAATTGTTAGAAAAAAATAGCTTTACTTGACAAGAAAATGTCTAGCAGAAGCTGGTGACACGCCTTGAAACATTCCGGGCCACTGCGACTGCTAATCCCCCTTTCGCAGCAGTAGGCCTTTTGTAAATAAACTTCCTCCGAAAGGCTACATTTGTTCATCTCCCATGCTTAAAACACGCATTTATATTCTTAAGCTCCTTCGACCGGAGTCTCTCAAGCTAGAGCAAACGCAGTCCCACTATCCTCATGGTTTACGTTAGCATATTCATTCCATACTTTGCACATTCTATGAGCAAAATAAAATTAATATTAAAAAAAAGAAAAAGAATCGATGCACATAACCAAAACAGGCAGTGAAGCTACATGGAGCGGACGATACAAGACCCCCGTATCAGCTGTCCTTCACAGGCAGAGGCTTATCGATTAGACGCCAAAAAGCACGCTGGAGAGACTTCACCACAGTGGAGGAGAAAACATGATCCTGGCAGTAGCCCTCAAACTGAATGCATTCTCTTCAGCCAAAGGGTGTGAATTTCTATTAAAAATAAAAAAAAAAAATACTAAAAGGCAGCACTGCGACCTTTACAGAGCATGCTTCCCAAAGTGCTTGGCGATCAGGAACATGGAAGCAGGCTAATGGGCATTATAGAGGAGAGATGCCTCCTTGTCACACTTCATCTAGGCTGATGCATCACAATGGTTCACGCCGATCGGACCGGACAATTACTGCCCAATTCCAATCTACTCTGCACCGCCGGTGTAATGAAAAATAATTAAGAGGACGAAAATGAGTTTTCGCATGAAATAGTCTCAGTGGTTGAACACAAACGGGCTTGGCAGGTGGCTGTGAGCCAACTTTAATATCACAAAGATAGTTAATCATCACCAAGGCACATTCTACAACATAAACTTTTAGCACTACTTCTGCCTGTGGCACGCAGAAACCTTGAAAAGTAATGTAGCATCGAATATTTATCGGTAAATCTCCAGCCATGGCAGACTTTTATGAAGACAAAATAGGCAAATATAAAAAAGCATTTAAGTCCTCCATATCATATATGAAAAGCTGAGAATATTATTTTTAGAGTTCTATTTCAAAATAAAAAAATACATTAAGAATAAATTCCGTTTTAAATTGCTGAGAAACCATGAAATAGAATCTTGGGATTTGTTCTCAATGACAAAAATTTTATTTTCTTTAAAGTTAAATACTGCAGTGTTGTTTTTTTATTTTATTTATTTATTTGCTTGTTTATTTATTTATTTTGGTGCCGCAGTGTTTAGCGATGTTGAAAATTTATTATTAGGTGTTACCGATTGTGATTGTAGAGTTAGGCCATGTTGTAAAACGCAGAGCCGTAGTGACAGCCTTGTAATAAAGTAATATAACATCTTTGGTCATAGAGTAAATCACAGCAAGGGGACTTACTTTATACCAGCAGTGAAAATCATCTATAATCCGTTGTGACTTTCTTATTTTGTTAAGAAAAAAACGGTTATATAACAGTGGAATTACTGCTTGCAAAATATCTCTGCTGAAATTCCCCATTTTTTCCATTATGTCACAGTGGACCAGCAAGTTTATGGCATGAGTTTTGCCATTGGTGTAGTTGTTCTTGTTCTTGTCGTTTATTATCGTATATATTCAGGCGCTATTTTTCGCCGGTGTCGCAGCTCAGATACCCCCAGATCCCCCCGGAATCTAAGGGGGAAGTCGAGGCTGGACTCAATCAATCAGAGCGGCCTAGCACTTTGGATGAAATCGAACGCTTCTGACTCCACAATGCATGGCCTAGCCCAGATATCGCCGGGTTTGTGTCAGAATGGCGTCTTTCAGGTCCGCAACGGAGCAGCTGAGATAAAGACTTCTTCACGCGTCAGAATTTACAGCAGACTTCCCACAGATGGAAATGCTGTTCAGCATCTGATTCACTTGATTGACATTTGTTCTACTCAGGTGATTCTGCTGCCGTTTGCTGCTGTAACAATGTTGTGCTTCAAAGCAATTTTGGAAAGACTTGCACAGCTCATTGAAGGCTTGCAGGTATCTACTGGAATCTATAGATGCCTGAATCTTCATGCTAATCTTCATATTGTGCAGGCAGAAATAGTTGATGGAAAAGCTTAAGAGCTACTTTAAATAGTTTGAAAAACTTTTTAATTTCTCTTTAACGCCACACTTTGAAATGACATATTTCTTTCTATAATATTAACTTGAGAGAAATCTTTGCTGGTGTATATAATAGACATGAATGTATTACTGCTTTTTAAATGTTCTAGAGCTTACATACTTTATTTAAGAAAATGTGCTGGGAGTATGCTTTAAGGGTGTTTTACCCCCTTATTTTAACATTGCTGTTCACTAGAGTTTCGGCCATGACCTTCGCTTTGTCCATATCCATCTTCGTTTTTCACATATGCCAGAGTACCATGAGATAAAACATTATCCACTAGGATAGGCAGAGTCCTGTTACTCGTTTTTAATGTTCCCTTATCTCAATATAAACACAAGGAATAAAAATGTTCATCAATAATAATAAAACCATGGTTCGCTTGGCATTTGAAACTTTTAAAAGCTGTTTAGTTTTTGCTATGTAAACAGATCTGAATAATTTGACTGCTTTCTCTTCTCTTAGTTTATGTCAGCCTAATGGTATTACGAACAAATGTGAATGTATTTATACGTGGAGCTCTCCATCTTCGGTCGTATACATAGGCTCGAGTTCCTTTATCCGTTTTTTCCATTTCCTTCACCATTTCTCCACAACAAAAGGCCATGACCCTAAGGTGCAAGCAGGATCAGAGACCATTAAACCCATTTCTGGACAGGGTCCAGAGCGTTAACTAGAAAACTGGATGCATGAAAATGGCACATCTCTTAGCCACATCAGAAGCAAGAGGAGCGTGACATATTTTACTGAAAATTATCGTGGACTGGTGAGACCTAAATGTAAATCACGAAAGGCACTCATCGTGAATTATTTCCTCAGTCTTTACCTTTCAGTAGCACACGTCTATTGGCCAGTATGAAAACTAATGAGGTTTAATATTGAGGAAATTTCCCCTGTAATTTATAAGCAATACTGCTTAGTTCCACGGAAGATAAAGGAGCCATTCTCATCCACTAGCATTTCCCTCCATAATGATGTAAACGGTTTCACTTGTTAATGAGAACTGACCTCAGTCAAAACATTAGGGAGCGGGACCAAAGGGACTGGAAATACCTGTAATTGCTACTGTCAAATACACACATAATGGAAAATGAGTTGAAACTGAGCTTAAATTAGCACTGATAGCTTCAAGTGCTCTGATTGTCATATTTCAAATAAAAGCTCATGCTGCTTTGAGGAACAATAAATGTGCCTCAAAAATTACTGAGAGGATGCAGTGAGTGCAGCAGACATTTGCAAGCAGATCTGGACTCCCAGTAGAGGAAGTATCCTGTCTTTTGAACAGCTGTCATGTCTGTGAAAGATCTCCTTGGGATAAACAGACGTCTAACAGAGGGGAAGAGGAGCCAAGCGACATGACTTCGGTTCTTAGAGGGAACAGGCTGGGAAAGAGGCACTGATAGACAGGGCAGTCTCATCGCTCCTGAATGCCTGTCGCTCCTTGCCCACAGGTAGAGCTGCAACATCCAATCTTTTTGAAGTGATCCACGAAAAACCCACTTCGGCAAAAACTCCACTTGTTTTTCCGAGAGCTTTCTGGACAAATGCTTTTCAAGAGTTTGTCAGTGAACGGATCCGTATCGGATGTGAGGCAGCCGCACACACACTACCAGTCAAAAGTTTTTGCACACACTAAGATTTTCTACATTTTCAATGTTACTCAGATAAGTTTCACAAAATATTCCAGACACTCAATATTATTTGCTAAAAAATAATACATTAACGTTCGGCGTCCTTCGAATACCTTTATCGACAAGAAAATTGGTCGTATCTTTGGTTCATCAGAGTAGCCTCCTCCAGCAGCTACGACAGCAGAACAGATTCGAGGTATTCTTTCAAGGGACATTAAATATTACTCTGTAAGTTCATTCCAACACTCCTGGGGCATGGTTTATTGTTATTACGGTTTATTACGGTTTATTATGTTTATTACGTTATAGTATCCATAAATCTTCTTTGGGCTGGAGTTGAACTTCGTGGTTTGCAAAGACAAATTACAACATTTACATACACACTACTGAGTGTCTAGAATTTTCCGTGAAAATTATGTAATATTGAAAATGTAGAAAATCTTAGCGTGTGCAAGAACTTCTGACTAGTAGTGTACGACATAAATATTGATGGAGAAATGCTGATAATGCACTGCAAAACGGCTAAGCAGCAAAGAATGTGCATCTATGTACGAGTCAGATCTGCTCCGTGTGTGTTTATGTTGGGAAGAATGCTTGGCCTGCGTTATTTCAGAAAGACACAATCAGTCAGGAGGCTCGACTGGCTCTAACTCTGGCTGTTGGGACCTAAGCAGGTTTTTCCTCTGGTCCATATTAGGAATAAAAAAGCCTGAATTTGAATCTTTTAGGTACTGGCACTATCGTTAAAGGCAAAAGGTCACAGTAGACATGACACAATGTCTGTGAGTAACTATTTCACCATGCTGCGCCCAGGCAGGAAATCTGCAACTGATTGGCTGACTTCACCTTACTCAAAACCGCTTTTGATCATTTGCGTTCTCCTGAACAAACAGCTCTCTTACCAAATTTCTCAGTCCAAAGACCAAACAAAGGAGCCTTTCATGGTTATTCCCAAACGAAAACCAACACTGTATAAATTTGCCTGCCATATCGTCAGGGCTTAAAAACCTCGAGCAAAATATGTGAGCAGATCGAAACCTACGGGTGAGATATCTTTGGCTTAGTAGGTCGACGGGGACAGTTTAACGAACTGAGATGGTTTTCTCATGTCATTAAAGCCGACGAGGTCAGGGTTCTGAGTCAATTGTGAGCCAATTTTGCACCAGTTGAAAATTTAGATTTAGCGTGAAAAATCAACAGAACGCTTTGTAATGCTAGGTTCTGACTGCACCAGGTCCAACTGTGGGGATTATAATGTAAGTAGTTTAAACAGTAATGGCGTTTGATGATGTTTCCTTCTGCGTTTGGACGGAACCTTTTCAACCACCCACATACTGTTTACAAAAACCGTGAAATGATGTTGAATATAAATAATCTGTGTACACGGGACTGAGAGACAGATGTGAAATTTCCATTTGTGTCACAACATAGAGAACCTAACGGAGATTCCCAATAAAATTGTTCTGACAGTGCAATATGTTCTGGGTCATGGCGCCACCCTGAATTGACAGCTTTGCGATGTTTCACGAAACAGTCATGTGACACCTTTAGTTTTATGATACATTATGGCTTGGTATTTATTTTGTAGCTCTCTGTGTTAGCTGGATAATTACCTGGGATTTTTTTTGTTCTTTTAGGTGGCTGACTGGTTAGTGCTGCATAAGTGGTTAAAATGTTATAGTTTTAAATCCTGTCAAGGTTTTAGTCTGCTTGTATGCCCTCTGCATATTCAGGGTAATGATTTTTATTTCAGTCTTATATCATTCATTTCATAAGAGAGGTTTTATTTGTGCTCAACGCATCCATCATCGTAAAATATTTTTTGCCTTTCAATGTCTGGGGGAGTTTACTTCCCCCAGCAATTCATAGTGTACAGAAATGCAGTATTTTCTGAAAGTCATTCAAGGCACTCAGCCAGAATAAGAGGTGAACTCTGCACATATATTTTAAATAAGGGTTTATCATTGCCATTCGTTCGATGTTTCGGGCTCCAGGACATTAGAAAGGAAGGTGGGAGTAACAACTCAGACTATCCGAAACTTCATTCTCCCTTTCTTTGCTTTCTGGAAAGATTCATATCAACAGCAGACTGCCAGCATTCTTGTGCAAATGGAAAGTCTGTGACCTGGAAGACCAGATTACTTGAGAAAAACTCAAAATCTTTTTTTTTTTTCATTTTCATTTGAGGGAGGCCCGCAGTTGAAGGACATGAGAAAACCCCTCTGCTGTTCGCCCGGAAACAAAGTGTTCTGCTTTGACTTCATTAATTATGAGCTGCATCTGCCCCAGCTTCAGGGGGACCGTGTGCCTGTCCTGTGACTAATAAAGGGCTTTCCTTTTACTGCACTGTTCCATTGCTTGGTTTGGCTCATCAGTCCAGGGCCAGAGAAACACGCCACGCTCTTCTACGCACACCTACGGAAACGTAACAAGCTAAAGGGACTGTTCCGTTCAGGCCACGCTCTTCTACGCACACCTACGGAAACGTAACAAGCTAAAGGGACTGTTCCGTTCAGGCCACGCTCTTCTACGCACACCTATGGAAACGTAACAAGCTAAAGGGACTGTTCCGTTCAGGCCACGCTCTTCTACGCACACCTACGGAAACGTAACAAGCTAAAGGGACTGAGCAAGGGACCGTTCTGTTCAGGTTCTTTATAAATTATTTTTTCACAATTTTAAGAAGTATGTTATGCACAGAAACATTTTAAATGCGTCGTGATACTGTGTATCCCCATAAAAATGTGTCCTTCGTCATTTACCTTCCCCGGTGACGTTTAAACATAAAAAATAACTATATTAATAGTTTAATGATCATAGTTAAAAACATAATCATATATTAGACATCATGAGTGTGGTTGTGAAAACATCAGTCCTACAAATACACAAATAAACACGCACCTACATTCAAAATTTTTTCTTTTTATTTACATCTTTGTGTAACCAAAATATAACAACAGAAAGAGGACATGAAAAGAAAATACTGCTGAACTTGCTTTGCATGGGCAATTCAAAAATAAGCTGAACAGTAACACAAAATTTGAAAGAAATCAAGACATTTTCAACAGAAAAAATGACACCAAAGATATTTATAACCTCTGCAATCAGCACTTTGCACTCCCTCTGTTTTTCATTGATGACTCAGAACATGTTACCAGCTGTAGCGTTTTATCAAGATATGACACATTACCTTAGGGATTTTATCTATTCACGTAGAATTTCTCTGTCTACATCAGATTTGCCCCCCCAAATTAACCGCTTTCTTTAACAACTGGGTTGGTGTAGTGGTATCACGAAAGTTTCTCATTCTTGCAACCCAGGGTTGATTCCCTGGCCACTCACAGTTTACGGTCTACTGGGGGTCTGCGTGTCCTGAGCAGCCGTACCACTGTCTGATTTGAGAGTTGCAACGTCTCAGACTGCAAGAGCCTCCAGCAGTAGTGCAGAGAGCTGAGAAAATCATCAGGACCTCTCTCTCCTCCATTCAGGACATCCTCCTCAAAGTCTGCACCCATAAGGCCTCCAGCATTATGAAGGAGACCCCTGCCCCCCATCTGGCAGAAGGAACTGGAGCATCCAAGCCATTTCTTCCGGACTCTTCCGGAGGCTGTCGGGAACCTCAACACCTTTCTAACCTCCTCCCCGCCTACCCATACCTAAAACAGTCTTCCACCACTAGCATGGGTCACTTTATTGTTATTTATTTTTAACTACTCTATTTCTTGCTATAATTATGGCTTACAGCTTATTTAATTAATCACACACTCAGAGTTAACTTTTCTGTTCTGCATTTCCTTGGGTTGTTGATTATACTTAAAATACCCCATGTATGTATCATAAGTTGTTCTGCTGTCTTTAATCCGTAGTCTTTTATAGTGTAATACCCATGCTCATATATTTGTTAGCCCATGCACACATTTCCCATGTTTGTCTGTATGTTGTACTGTGGACCTGGGGGAGCCTTGTTATCTGTCACTGAACACCACTGTAATGATGCTGACAGTAACCTCACTTTGACTGAAGATTTTTAAACACAGACTTCTGGAATGACGTGCAGAAATTGCAAGGTTAAGTTGTGTTTGCTAACCTGTTTCTTTGCAGATGATGATGCCTGTTTGGAGTAGTTGTCATGTTGGAATATTGCATTCTTACCCATCTTTGGCTTCCCAGCAAGTGTTTGACCAAAATACACTGGTAGAATCTAAGCATGTCTAGATGTGACTTGTCCTCACAGTGCTATGGCATGTTTATGCTGGTGTCAACTTCTTACACATAGCTAGTGAAACATGTTCAGTCTTAAATCTTGAAATGAACTGGCTCCTAAATTGTTAAATTGGTATCATCGCAAAACAAAGTACACTTATCTGCATTTTTTATAATGACTGTGATGCTTTTCTCTAACTATGGTGTGCCTGAACCCAAACTCTCTCTCTCTCTTTCCTAGCCTTATGTCTCGCGTTAGGGCAGGGTCCGCTTGTAAGTTGATGCAACAACAAAGAGCTCCAACCGACGGGTTGCTCCGCCCGACGCTGAACACTGATGCACTCACAAACAACGGGCAATTTAGAGAAGCCCATGAGCCTAAAGCTCCACCTTTGTTAAATCCCTACATTAGACATCACCATCACCAGTGTGTGTCAGCACTTCAGCTCAGGCTTGTTCCCTGCAGCTCTGCTGCACACCATCTTATGCGATCAGTGTTTAACGGCAGTAATTGAGAAGATCCTGATTAACCGTCGTGCGTACAGGTTTTGTCATCCATGCATCCATAAACACTTGAGCAGTTCAGTGAACCCACAACCTTGGAGGTGTCCAGCCACACATAAATTTGCCACAGCATTCAACTAGCATGTGTAAATCAGTTACTCTGTTGTTCTCTAATATTTTGCATAACCTTTAAATGACATTAATGCTTTTATATTCCATGGAAGCATGAATCCAGTGAAAACTTTTAGAAAGTTCTAGAAACTAGATTTCACTCCATATCCATTTACCATCCTGCTCAGGGTGATGTATGTGTGTGTGTGTGTGTGTGTGGGGGGTCCTGGAGCCTATTCCATGCAGGACAGGTCACAAGATTCAATCTATTTGTGATATACAGGATTTATTTGAATGGTGTTTTGCTTAATTTTTTTCACACTGTAAAATTAATTTCAGATGCAAATGACAAAATATGATTGCAGTTGAGTTTGGTTCATTTTTAAATTGACTGAGCACAAATAATTAAAAAAAAAACAGTCTGTGATGATGGAGACAGTCTACAATGAGGGAATACAAAAAAGTCGAAGGTTGTTGCTCAGACTGTCTTGTTATTTTGTGATTGCTAACATTTCCGATAAAGAATGCAGCCTTTGATTGCAGATTGCTGTCGACTTCCCCATGAGGAGCTTTGCTGCCAAACACAGACAGACAGGAGAAATGAGTCATACAGCTTTGTCAATCACAAGCTCAGACCCAAACTACAGGGTCTCCACACCCTGATCTGATATCTCGCCTCTTCATTCCGGCCCACCTCTTTGTTTTCTTTCATCCGCTATGATGGCCACACAGGTGCAACTCCTACTTTGCCAGCCACGATTGTATTATCATGTCAAGGCAACATAAAATCAGCTGCATGCTGTTTCTTAACACAGATATCATGGAAGGTCATATTCAGGTTAGACCATGTGTCTAAAATTGTGGCCTTAGAAACGTATTCCTAAATATATATATATATATATATGTGCCATGGCAGTCTGGAAGAAAGAATATATCCACATTTTTTCTTCCATTTTTCACTTTTATTGAGTGACTGCAGTGATTCATCACAGTAGGTTTAGGGGCCTCCTAATGTGAATTGCCCTGAATGTTTTCTCTATGAATTCAGCTGCCAGGTGGAAATGCAGATACATTTATTTGGATATGAGGCCAATTTCAATTACAGCTGCGATGCGCCAAATCAGAGACCTGTCATTTGGAATTTTTTAATAGACAGTGATTCACCTCCAGTCAGATGCAGAAAAACACATGTGCCTTTCAGCAGATTTTTTTTTTTATTTTTTGTCTCTTTCCTAATCCCTGCAAATTTGAATTTAAATGGTGTTTCTCGTTTTTTACGTTTTCAATGACCTTCTAAACATGTCGCACATGCGATGCTAACTCTTTTTGATCCCGTGCGTTTTTCAAAGTAGCCTGTAGGTTAAGGGGTGTGAGAGCATAATATATGAATTTCTCTGAAGTTTCTTTTTTAGCTTGTTTTGGGGGGGAAAAAAAACACTTTCTCATCTCCCTGGGAGGCTGTTAAGTAGGTGGTTTTGTGTGCCATCCTGCTGAAATGATATGTTGATTCTTTGATGAAGAGGTATTGACTCACCACACTGGCTTCACTGTGCTGACTCCACGGGAGGCCCTAAGGACATGACACAGTGTCACGCGGACTTCTGTGTGTTCCGTTGCCACGTGAACCACGCCTTCGCATCCAGGCGCTGACTGCCGCCACTAAGCCACTACTGTTGAAACGTTAAAGTGAGATGTAAGATTTTGTGTGTTTACATAGTTCTGATGCTCTCTGTCTAGGCTATTCCTGTCTGTGTTTGTATAGATGCTGCGTCAGTGCCCTTATAGGACCAGTAAACTTGAAAAGAATCCTCGCGGCTCACAGTGACTCAGAAACACACCAGACCAATCTAGTGATCCTACTGAGGACCCTTCTTCTAAATTTCCCAAGGTCTCTCGGTGTGCCAGTGTCTTAATCTAAATGACCTTATAAAAACCCTGATAAGGCAATTAGTCCAAGCAAGGGCAACAGGCTTACCTGTAGGCTCATGGCTGGTACTCAGTTGCAGTGCAATATCAATAAATCAACACCTAAACGGGCACACACACACACACACACACACACACACACACACACACACACACACACACACATACATATCTACGCATCAACAAAAGCCAAGACTAGACATATGCAGTGATAGGACCTTCTGGGACAGACTGCAGAATCAACACTGATCTCTGTAAGGACACATCATTATAATTTTGTACCACAATGATTATCACATATATAATGAGGGGTTTTTTGGTTTTTTTTTCCAATTTCACGTAAGCACCTTTCTGTGTGAACTCATACAATAATAAGGCTACCTAGCTGAAAACATCAGACTACATATTCATTTTGTTTCATCTACAACGTTACTTTGCCATATAAATATGCTAAAAAGTAATAAAGTACTTAAAATACATTTTGATTAAAAAATGATACCGTGCTAATTCTTTCCCTACACTTTCCCATAACTACTTCAAATGTTCCATTATTACCAAATAATAAGCTTCTGTACAAGTGGACTCCCCAGTTCCCTCGCCGTGGCCCATCTCCTTCATTACTGTCAGCTCTAAAATGTATTTATTGGCGTATTTCTGTCTCCACTAAATTGACATTAAGTGGAAGTTAAACAACTTGAGTCTAGGGGTATTTCCAAAGGCAAACAACCAATCAATGAAATCACCCAAAGGGACAGTGACAGGGAAAGACAGACCATCTTAGCATAACCTGATTTGGAAGCTCTATATCTATTATGTATGTAAGTACTGTTGGTGTATTGTCTACGTTTCAAGGTAGCGCTGATGTGGTCAGATGTGTAACGTGCTTTTGAGAGAGCAGCTTCAATGGCTCTGCCAACCTCTTTACATTCAGATGTCCGCTGTGCCATCTCATCTCTCTGAATCTCTGATCTGACTGCCAAAAGCCCTTACTTTGTTGTTTTTCATCTCCTTTTTTTCACTTCCCAGCAGTAACTGGCTCTTTTGTCGGCCATTTTGATATGTTTATTTACCTCATGGATGCCTTTGATCTGCGGCAGCAGAGAGGAGAGGTGTTTACCTGAGGAGAACCATGTTAGGGCACAAGGCCGTGTCTGCTCCCGATGAAGAAAGGCGACTGGGGGGAGCCTGGCACTGTGCCCTAGCACCGGTGTCACGGGCACCGAAAGACCTGGTGACAGACGTGGCAAGGCCGTGTGGGTCATTGAATGGACCACTGGGCTATAGGTCTTGTGCCTAAGGAATCAAGTGCCAAGTCAAGGTCTTGACACTGCTGAGACAAAGCATTTTATCCTGGGAAATCTGCAGGACATTAAAATGCAGTGACCTGATTGTGTCGTACCATATGTGAAATATCAAAAATAAGCACAGCTGCTAAATGGATAAAGCATGCCAGAGAGAGTCAGTTGTGCAAAGAAATCCTGAAATAATAAGATGTGTAAATCCTCTGTTGCAGATAAATACAAACAAAGCAGAAGCTATTTAATTTGCAAGCAATTTTTAGTTATCAGAGAATATACAATTTACGTGTATATTTTTTAGAAAATAGACCTTTTAAAGGGGTTTTGTACTTTCATTTTTATCAGTGTCCATTAATAGTATAGATTTTTTTGTTCAGGCCAACCAAACAAATTAATCCAAAATGATGGGGTCACTGAGTGTTGAAACGGTTTTTTTCAGCCCCGATCTCCCTTATACTAATAAATCTGAGGCTTTCCCTCAAAACAGGTTCATTTGCAAAACAAACAAACAAAAGACTTCATTATTTTCCGGACTGCACATTAGTTCTCATTGATCTTTGTTGTTGCAATAATTAAAATATCGGTCTCTATCGATTCACAGTGTGCACGTTCGGTATTAGTTCAGCTAACACGGCAATCAAACTTATCATATGGAAATGCTCGTTTTATTGCACCACAAGTTTGGCTGTCTTTTTATCACACTTTTGTGCAAAGTATCACATTATTTCTGGGAGTTGGGGCTCCTATATTTTTAGTAAATTCTGAACATTATAAAAGTCATATTTCTGTATATTATCACCAACAGAAGAGAGCACTTGACCAAACAAAGGGTTGAGTGAATGCTTAAATCACACTGGGCTTTTGACAAAAAAGCCTGAGCAGGAGAATGTGTCTGTGTCCTGGGTTTGTGTAAGGGATGAGGAATCAGCCACGCTTGGGCCTTAATTGGTATTGATTGAGGAGCTCCTTTGCACCACTGCGCCCAGGATCTGAGGGAGTTCACGGATGAAGGCCTTGCGTACAATGTGTACCATTCTTATCGGTTTCTCGGCCACGTCAAAGTAAGCACTGCTTCAGTCTCGATGACTTGTGACAGCATACAGCCTTCAGATGCGTGTTCTTTGTCAAACAAGAGCACCATCGGCACTTCTTTTATATGAATGTTGTTTTTTGTGGGCTAGCTGGTTAGCTAGATAGATAGTTTGCCTTTGTTCGTCAAAAATAGCCTAAAACATTGTTAATGTGACGGTCAGTCTGCAACGTAAATCCGCTCCTGACATAGCTAGATATACGTCAAACAATGCACTGGAAGGGAAAACGAAACTGGTTGATTTATAACGTGAAAATGTTCGTATGTTCAAACGACTACATTTATTTTTTTCCGCTGAGAAACACTGACCTGCCGAGTGAAGCAAATTCAAAAAGGGATCATTTCGAATGGAGAGAATGAATGAAAATCGTACCAGGGTTCGAACCACCAACAGCTGCCAGTAAAGGCATGAAGACTTGTTCTGAGCACGTTGCCTTCTGTGATGTACAGCCTACCTCACTTACTGTGATTTGGACACAGTTATTATTATTTGGTCCCCCCCCTCCCCAAACCCTCAGGAGTCCAAACCACACTTCAGTACAAATGGCTTGACAAGTTGAAAATGGTGAATATCTGTAGAATATTTCATCACCTGACAGTTTCCCAATAGCTAGAAATTTGCATATGTAATGTAAGGTTATTCTGATAGCAGAACAACTCCAGCACAATGCCAATAAAACAAAAGAATTCATTCAAGTTTTGTGTGAGTAAAACTTCATGAGATGCATATATAAAATACCATACATAGATGAATATATATGCAATATACATATGCTCGCTGCTTAATTAATTGGTTAATTATGTGCACATGCTCTTCCAAACAACTAAGATTTAAAATGGCTGAGATGCCAGAGCCAAGTGATTCTAAATTAATTGTGATTGTTGATGCCATATATGGTGGTTCCAGCATCTCAGAAAGCCACCCTTTTCATACACTTCGGTGTCTAGAGTGAACGGAGAATGGCGTGATGAACAAAGAACATCCAGTCAGTGGCATTTCTGTGGCTGAAAAAAACCTTGTTAATGGGAGAGGTCAGATGAGAATAGCCAGATTCATTAAAGTTAACAGGAAGGCCACAAGTGCAAAAATAACAACTCAGTACAACACTAGCATCCAGAATGGATTCTCAAAACAGAAAATTCATCTAACCTTGAAGTGGTTTTGAAGACAGGAGTGGTTCCTACACAGTGCTAGTTTGGTGTACCTAATGAAGTGTTCACTGAGTGAATATAAAACGTACCTTGTTTTTATGTAGAATGTATAATTTTAGTAACGTGTAACAGAAATTATTCTGACAGAGAATAAGAAATGGAGCCATAATTGGTTGATAAACAAACAAAACACTACTTTGTCTATGAACAAATTACTCCACTGCCCAAATGATCTGCAACGCTGAAGGTCTTTGTAGACTAAGTATCGTACAAAAATAAAACTCAGTCCTCCTCTCGGCTGCTCTCTAACCTTAGCATTTTTGAGTGCTTGTTGAATACTGATTAATATAAGAGCCGTCATATTTATTCTTTACACATTTATTTATACTGAGAAAAAACAGCAACTGCTCAGCTTGGATGTCATTGCTTATGAGAAAGTGAATCTCGCTGCTGCACCGGTCAAGTTAGAAGTTGTGAGAGAAACAGTTTATTCTCAAGGGTTATTTCTGTGATCTTTGGTGATGAACAAAAAAAAAAGAAAACCCAAAATGCACCTCTCCAATAGGAATACAGGTGATAAAGTAACTAGAAGATCCATTGAAGTTTAAGCCAATGAATACTGGGTTATAACAAGATACGGGTCCACAGCTGACCTCTTGCAGTAGATTCATCATTTCTTCCTCTGTAAACCAGGCCATGGATCAAAGGAATCTTGTATCATAAATAATAATGTTCAGCTGTGGTTCTGCCCTTTTTTTCTGATAAGAACATACAGTCCCTCTGTTTCTCGAAGGCAGCTTTCTCTTAGATGTTCCACAGACCTCCATCTCTATCCGGTCAGACATAAAGGAACAACACGATTGCAGTCAAATTCCTTGGGTTTTTTGCCTGCGTCTTTGTCAAGATTGCTATCTGTGTATGCCTTATGGATTACATTTGATCAAATTCGATTGCTTGATTAAAGCATAAAACTTTTCTGCAGTTTTTTAATCCACATTCAGCTGAAAAGGGTAACTGATCTTTGAGAATATTAATAATACCTTATGTCATTTCAAAAGCAGGACAACAAGATGCTTTTGTCTTTCCATGTCTTGATATTAATCTCTTTCCTGTCTATTAATGTTTTGCAGATTTTTCAGTTCTTGCCACACATATGTCCTTTAACATTTACAGTGCACTTCAAAGCACTTATTTATTTATTCATTAATTCAGCCATTCCTGTAATCATTAATACAGATATCATGGTGACACAGCTTACTGAGTATGTGCTTAAGTAATAGGAATTCTCATCTGAGGTTCACATATGACCCCCAATTAACAGCCAGTTTAGCAACCAAAGGGAAATTGTTAAAATTCAAAATTAATTTTGAATAATCTGAAAAGGAACACTGTTCATTTTCAATTGACATGGATGGTATTTTACAATAAATCAGATATGAGAGGCATACATTTGGATGATGATAATCATTAGTACCTAAAGTGTTAACATACCGTTTTTTCAGGCATATAAAAATGACACAGCAGTTAAGCAACTGAAATTGTGACCTGAAGGCTGCAGATCGCAATTCTGTGTACATAAGGAAAATGCTGCTTCTCTCAAAATTCCTTCTAACAACGGGTTTCAGCTGAATCCAGCAGAAAATATACAGCCCTTCATATAAGCCCTAATTGTCTGATATTAAAATATGGCTGTTTAATAGGCAATCATATTCTTAAAAAATCAAAAATAAATAAATAAATAATCACGATAACAGCAGTGACTCTAAAATATTGATAGGAAATAATAATAATATACATTGCATTTTCCCACTATCCCTTGTACTTGACTTGAGTTGTTTGTCTTGTTTCCAGTGGACACAGGTGTATACCAGAGTGTATAAATGGTTATATTCTACATCTTTTCCACATTTGTAATACCAGAGTATGCAAGCTGATCTTGGGTCAGGATGGCCGACTGATTCAAGGGGACTTGGCAGCGGCTGGTCCATTGTAAAGATTAGTACAGATGCGAACGGAGCAGGACTAAGACCAGGACGACACAAAAACACAAAATGTACGAATGGGTTTGAAAGAAACAAAATGTAAGCAAAAACACTGAGGTCTGGGCAGCACACGGCAAGATTACTGCTCTTGGGAAAGGCATCCACCTGGGATTCCGTGATACAGTGCAGATTACAACACAGTTGCAGCCATTTATATATTTTCTGGAGGATGAGGGTCAGACAGAACTAGTCAATATGAATAAACACGGTCACCTGACTCTCCCTCCCCAGGCTGCCGAAGGCCAGGCCCCGCCTGCCCACCCACACACACACTTGGTTTTTCCACAACTGAAGGGCCCAAGTATTGATTTTATTTTCAGTCTTGGCATGAAACCAGGGATGGATATATTAATTTTTCTCGGTACTTGACTGTATCATTTTTCAGATTTAGCTGCTTTTAAATCCATAGAGATCAGATGACATGGAGGCTAGTGTTTTATGTAGCTGTAGTGGAGCCCCATCTAGAAGCAGGTTCAAGATATATACACGGAAAAACACACTGAGAGCCAAGTCTACACATGGACACCCATTTCAGCTTCCAGAGATGTTTCTTTAGTACAAGGTCGCAGCCGGATTGGCACATGCACGAGTGCGCGTGCACACACACACACACACACACACACACACACACACACACAGTGGCCAGTTTATTAGATACACCTGATGGGAAAGCAAACTGTGAATCATGTGGCTGCTGCTAAATACACACAGCACAGAGACAGGCAGTACCTGTCGGCCAACAACACAACAGCCTAAGACGAATCTAAACTATTTAGAACGTGGTGTAATTGTTGGGACTAGACGCAGAGCTTCCATCATCTCAGAAGCAGCCACCTGCCTGAAATGTTCACACACTGCATGTACAGTTCACAGAGGGTGGCACAATTTGCAAAAAAAAAATCCAGTCAATGGAATTCTGTAGCCAAAAAAACCTATAATATCAATGAGAGAGGTCAGAGAACAATGGCCAGACTCATTAAAGCCAAGAGAAAGGTCTACAGGTGCAAAAGATAACAGCTCAGTGCAACAGTGGCACCTAGAATTACTTCTGTGAATGCACAACTGATCCACCTTTGAAGTGGTTCTGGAGGAAACAGTAGGTTGTATACAGTCAAGACTACATGTACCTAATTATGTGGCCACTTTATATTTGCATATATGTACAGCATATACACATATATAGATACACATGCATATACACACTGATAAACTAATCCAGTATAAAAAAGTCCATTTAAAAAAAAAAAACACACATGCACCCTGCATCTCAATGTTCTTTATGCCATATGGCACATTTTTCAATTCAAAATGCCCGGCCTCTTCTCGGCAGTTCAGCCGCTGCATATGGCATGGCTGTTTCCTGGCTGTCACCGTGTGCTTTATTTCTTGATTGCATTTTGGAAGCGGACCATCTCTTCCGTCTTATACACGTACAAAAGGCCATTCTTTTTCCAACATGATGCTTCTTAACTCAGTGGTTTTACTGACATTTCTGAGAAATTTACATGCTTTGTCCTCCATATTTGAGCCATCATAAACTTTGAAAAAGAGCCATTTAAGTTAAACAGTATTTCCAGATTCCACTTTGTAATTCCCAGCAGTAACACATCTGCTGCCGATGGGATTCCGGATGTGGCTGACATGTATCCCTGCGTTTAAACCACAAGAGATGCACTGACCAAGACAAACCATTCTCCAAGGATTTTAATTTGACTTGATGCAAAGAAAAGAACGAAACCGAATGCTTGGGAAAGCTTCATGCAGAGACAGTATGTGAATGGCTTACTGGATTGCTTACAGTACTGTATATCACAGTCTACGTGTTCCTTTCAAGAAAGGTATCTCCTACCCAGTCACATGTCTCCAAGCTTTACGAGATGGTGGGGGCTCCATGGTTAAATGAAATGACCCATAATGTGGTACTACCTACCGGGCACGGTAAGCTATCTAGAGCCAGCCGCACCCCTTCAACCAAATCCCCTCTGCCGATTCTCAGGCTGACCACAGTGACCACCACAGGTGATAATTGTTTCCATCTCTGAAATTCTCGGCAGAAGACGTGTGTCTTGCTGAAGGCACATAAATCTCTCTTATATCCCGCTGGTTTCACACACCATTATGCAGACTTACGACAACATGGAAATCTTTCCACCTCTTCTCATTTTACGGAAAGGGTCATTAGGCCTTGGCATGCTCACACAGTTCGGAGTCACATTTTGGGCTTGTAATATATTTGGGGGGTCACTGAAATAACACACAAGTGAATGGAGCCTGTTCAGCTGTCTCTTTTTTAACAAACTTATGATTTGGATAAAGGCATGAAAACAGAAAGCAGTTGTATTACAAATGTTCACATTTTCAAGAAACACAACCATTACATGAACCAAGGAGATATTGTTAATCCAATCTATTACAGGGGTAAAATAGTTTCTTCAAAATAGTATGACATGCAGTAATGTTGAATTTAACGTTATTATATATTGATAACATTCAACACACTGAGAAATGTTAACTGCAGATTTTGTCTGAAGAAGTAAAGCATGGAATTTGTTTCTGCCTGAGGTATCATTAGGTATCATTAATTAAAGCTGCAGTTGACTGCCCGCATGCGCTCCTACTTCCTCTGACTCAGACCCACCCCTCATTATTTGGCGGTGAGTGTCACCTGCATCTCCTCCCGTATTTCGCAGCGTTGCCCTGTTGCAGACAGATGTCTTGTGGTCACCAATACGCCACGCAGCACCAAGGCCTACAGTGGCGAGGGAGTCTTTGATCTTCGTTTCAAAGGGAATTCCCATCTGTGCTGATGCCAGAGACTTCTCACGGCACACCGTACATTAGCCGTTGCGACCTGTTTGTTTTTAGTTAGAAGTAACATAACGATCATGAGAGCATTGAACCTGACAGCTACCCACATTAAGGGCTTTGTTTTATTCACAGAAAAGAGCTGCTGTAATTTCTCACTGAGGGTGCACCGCACTGCTAGCAATTTGTTAACATAACTTCAATAAACTGGAATGCTGCACTTTATCACAGTATTTTTTTTTTTTTTTGCCCCTCTGATCTTTTTTACACACACGTCATTCTTAATAAATCTCGCTTCCTACGAATCCATGGATATATCCAGGTGTGTTTACCTTGCAAGGAGATGACTAGAATTTTGGAATTTTGTTGCGTCTGATTTCTATTTATTTGAGGGCGTCATTTTTTTTGTGTTAAAGCATTAACGTGCGCCAAATACAGCCTTAAAAAGGTGGGCTGGTGTGTTACAAATTTACTGGAATACCCATTCTGAATGGAAGAAAAACTGGAAACACCTGATTACCTTACAGCAATTGTGATTTTCCAGAAGGCAGCCTTGTAAATAACAAAACCAGAGATCTCAATTGTATTTTAGCCATGTTCCGATACGAAAGGTGTCTCTGCGGTTTTGAGGGCACACCCATGGCAATAATGCCTCACAAAACTGGTGAGCCTCTGTTGACCAGCTTATCTCTTCAGTGTGGTGACTGGTCTGTAGTGACTGTGATGATATTGGTTTGTCTCAACATGATTTTTGAGCAATCTCCCATGTTAGGACCCCTTTGTTTGGTTCATTGGGTGAAAGAATGAATATCCAGTCCCTTGGTCTGTGAAAATCTTTTAATGTATCATGCTTTTGGGATCCCTGTTCAGGCGTCTGCAGCGTTTTGTTGGTGGCGCTGGGCTGATACTATGGCTGAGCTTGACAAGGTTGTTCACAACCGATGAAAATATGAAGTAAAACAAAAAGCACTGAAATCCGGCAGAAAATACGCCACGTAAAAACATATGCCCAGGAGGCGCATACAAATCACTAAGACCTAGCACTGATTCACAATCCGGCGCAGAGCTTCTACCGAAATCTCTTCCTAAATTTACATGATTAATGGCGACGTGTCTGCTCGATCTGCAGTTTGTTTACATACAGCAAGGGAGGAACGCCTTTCGTCCTGTATGTATTTGTGCTTTTCAAACGTCTCCTGATGGATTAGGTACGCAAAAACAGATGGTCGATAAATTTCCTCAACGTGGATATATGTGTTGCCTGCCTGAGTGAACTAGTTTTAAGCAGCACAGCAGTTTAGCACTTTACCTGGCTGCGGATTTTCCAACGCTGAGGTTCACCCACGCAGAAAATTCCAAGTGAACGACTCAACATCATCATTAATCTTGCAATCCTAAATGAGACTCAGTCTCGAAAACTTGCCATAAGTCGGAACAACGGCTTGCGTAATTTATACTATGCATAACATCAAATTGAAAAGCTGAAAATTGTTTGAAGTGTCTGGTTTCATAAAGGCTAAATGTGTTTTCCTAAAGAAAAACTTCCCCATGAAGTCAGTAATTAAAAAAAAAGAATAAACTCAGTGTGTGTGACAAATACTACTAGACATATTTGTCAACCTCGTATCTCATATTGGTACAAGGAAAATCACTCAAGCAAACAAATACACCTGCCACTTACATAAATGTCTAATGGGGTGCTCAGCTTACACTCTATATAAGCAGACATTTCATATTTGGTTTATGATCTTCATAGTTATATATTGCTTTTTATATTCCTGTTTGTTTTTTGCTCTCCTTCCACGTGTTTATTTTCCAGTGTATGCTTCACTTTTTCAAATTATATTACAATGTTTACAAATATTAAGGATATGAAAACCGTAAAGACGTGTCAAGCAGCAGCACATTTGAGTATATTAAAAATGTTGTTACTTTTTGTAAAATACTAAATACTAACAAAAACTTAGTAGTAAATCTTGCCTTTTATGAAAAGAGAAAGAATATGTGCATATTCTCTATCACTGAATTGTTACAATATGTCATTCTGTAACCTAATACATTATTCATAGATTCTAAAATGTTTTATTCTGAATTGTTGTGTCATAGAGCCTAATAAAGAGCACTTCCTACAGTAAAAAGACCTTGAGTCCAGTGAACTTGACCTTACATTTTTAAAAATACAAAATGTTAAACTCTTTCGTCAGGTATTTTGAATATAGTGAATACATTATATATATATATATATATATATAATGTTGTTGTTGTTAATGGACTTGTCTTTTTCTTTCATCTTTAAATGCCTTTGCTTTGACTTTTGATCCTAAAGAGAATAAATTACCATGAACTTTTTTAAGCCTTAATCAACAATATATTACTGCTGAAACAAATGACTGTACCATACTTTATGAATTCATAAAAAATACATATCAAGATAACAAAATGCCACTTAGCGGCTGCTGTATGCCATTCAGATGCAAATTAAAGTTTTCACAACATTAATATAAAGTAACCTCCAATTGTACCTCTATATAAAGTTATCTCCTTGCACAGATGCAAGTTGAAAGCTGTAGAAAGTGCACCCCCCCTCCTGACTCAACATGCAAATCCCAGCACTTGTTTACCTGCAGGTGGTGAGTCCATGAGCACAGGCTGGCCTTGAGGCAGGCTACTAAACCTGGAGGGTCTGGCTGGGATGAGGGACTAGAGCTGCAGCCATCACTGGATGAACACATCCCAGAATTTAAAGGAATAATGCATTTTTATTGCCAAACTCTGTGTTAGGGGAGAGCTATTTTTTACTTTTTGATAAGAAATGCAAAAATTGCAGATAAAAATCCAGATGACTCAGGCAAATTTCCGGTGTTCCATATTTCCTGCAATGATCTGCAGTCAGATGGCTGATGAAATTAGCAGCTGACTTCATAAATATGCAGCACCTTACCCTTCCCCCATCACCCACCCCACAAGGCTAGAGTTATATTGTGTTTGTTTTTCAGTTGGAGCCTTGCCAAACACACAGGACAGTCTTTGGCCAACTGGTAAACAAATCCAGAAAAGTGGATATATATTGTTTTTGTTGAGAAAAAGATCTAGACATATTCTTTGAAATAAAGTGCATGTAAGATTGAGATGTAGATTTATGATGTGTGTATCATGTTTATGTGATGTTTTGTGATGTGGGGACATTTGTCATGCCCTCAAAAGTGAAAACTCAATTTTATGAAAATCTGTGAATGCAATCAAAAAGCCAAAAGAGCCAAAAGCTTTGTATTTTGTTCAGTTACTTATGGTTTAGGTTAGGTCTGGGAAAGGGTTAGGCTTGTCATAGTTAGGATTAAGGTTAGGCTTATAGAAATGAATGGAAGGTCCCTACAAGGTTGAAAATAAAAATGCGCGTGTGTGTGTGTTTGTGTGTGTGCGCGCGTGCTAGTATGTGTGTGCATCCATCCATCTATCCTTCTTGCAACTACTTATCCTGGCCAGAGTTTCCCTAGCCCTGGAGCCTATCCCAGTAAGCTCAGGGCACAAGGCAGGGGAGCGTGCTGGACACGATGCCAGTCTGTCACAGGGCACACACTCGCACACACAATTACACACTGTGGGCCATTTAAGGACACCAGTTCACCTAGTTCCTCCAACAGGATGTTTCTGGGATTGTGGAAGCTACTGAAGGAAACTTAGAGGAACATGAGGGAAACATCCTCCACCCGCACAGGGCTCCAAACCAAAAGAGAACCGTAGTGCCACTATACATTGGAAAAGATGACTGGACGTACTGTATATGAATGGAGGGGTTGAGGCTCAGTAATAATATTCTGAAGTACTTTCTTGCTTTGACGAAGTGTATTTCAAGGATGGATCAAGATCCATCTAAAGCCAGTTGTGCTAACTGTTCTGCCTGCTTGAAGATAAATTGTAAATACTGAGCGAAAACTGGAACCTATAAAACAGCTGCTAAGTTGTGGTATCAATTCCCCGTTTATGATGCTGTGTGTGTGCAGGTGTGTGTTTGCCTGCATCTGTGTGTACCCGTGTATTCTAATTGCTGCAGGAAAAAATTCTGATAATGAGCCAACACAAAAACTATTAACCGTACATTTACAAGTCCACAATGTTTTGTCACATCAGTGCATGCTAATTTACCTTTTAGAAAACTTTTTCTTTCGAGTGTAATTCTACTGGATATCTAGAGACCTTTCCTACTTTAGTTTAATTGTAATAATCAGCCCCTTGCTTAATACATATTTATGTGCTCATTTTAAAACTCTACAGTGAACACACAGACCGCAATTTTTTTTCTGTTTGTCAGAGAAAAAGTTGTTACCTGTTCTTGGTTGGCCATCATTTAATGTAGAAAAGTTTTGACATTGTTTCAGCTGTTCTATTGTAACTTTAGCATCAGGCTGCTGTATTCTGTTCTCTGGAAAATGTTTAGCATTTTGCCTAAGGTATGGACTTTAGATTTTGTCTTCAGTATGTAATGTAAAAATTAAAGTTTCTCAGACTCACCTAATAGAATTTTGAGGCCATACAGCTCATTCGTTAGCACTCTAGGCTGTTATTGATCAGATTTTTTTTTCCAATTTTTAAAAAGAATTCACAGTCTATAGGCTAGAAACTGAAAACTTTTTGTCGAAACTGACATTGTACTTCTTAATGAGCTAAATTTGTTTGTCCTCTGCGTATGCATCCTTTGTTTGTTTATTTCCAGGCCAAGTCTTTCAAGAACTGGAAGTATAAGGGCATACTGAGAGGGGAAAAAAGATTAACAAGCTTTTTGCCCTCATCCTTATTTCTCAAAAACATCGAGCTCTCTAATTGGGCTGGCAAGACACAGGCTGCTGGTGCTAACAATGTCGACCGATTTAGCAAGAGTATTACCACTGGCATGACACGGCCTGTCCGTGCCAAGGAAGGAATGGGGTGCCATTCCTTGGAAGACAGATGTCTGGCAGAGAGTAATGGTGCACTGACATTCCTGCTGTTACTTTGCAGAGAACACACCTCATTTTCAAAAGCCCCCCCCAAACACACACACACACACACACAAACTGGACCATAGACGCTGACATGCACACCCATGCATATACGCAGTCTTACAAAGGACGAACGCTGCCACATGCACATACGCTTGTATGCACAAAAACACTCACAAAGAAGGTGTACAAGAACATTTCGTACGGAATTATCCTCCTTCCGCACATGGGGAGAGCTTCCACGTCTTAATAAAACAAAGCAGTATCTGGAACCACAATCAACAGCACCCCCCAGGAAGACAGTGGTCTGCTGTGTAATCTTCACTTGACTTTACAATGCAAAAAAACACAGTGAAACATTTCTCACTTGGAATGTGCCTATCGATTTACTCGGCTTTGCATGAATGTTTTGAATTTTACCTCTTCAGCACGCGAGTCATTTTTCAGTGTTCGGTTTTTTCTTGTCTATTTTTTTTTTTTTACTCAAAAGTATTGCCATTTATATTTTATTTATTTATTTTTGCATGAAATCACCTTGGTAAATAAACCAGAAAAACAAACCAAGAAAATATTATATGCAAATGTGTCGTTAAATTACAAATGAATATTTTTGCTTTTATTTTATCCAAGACAATCTGCAGTCGGAAGTCGCTTTGGCTGGCAGCGCTGCGGGCTCTTTCAGCTCTGCCCGGGGGTCTGCCTTTGCATCCGTTAATGAAGATCTTCTGCTGACATGATGCGTTACCAAGTGACATCTGCACCACTGAATGCACACAAGCTCATTTTAATAATTGCGTTAACAAATAATAAATCATATTGTCTCGCATTCCAGCACGGAGCTCACCAGCACTGGGTCTGGTCTGTCCCAATCAACCATTCCCATACATAAATGAAATGAAGCGCTAAAACAGACATGGATGCGCGGGCATGTGATGACATTTGTCTATGTGGGAATATTTTGATGTGAACACAAACATCGCTAATTGCATGTACGTTTGATCAATTCTTAATGACATCCAGCAGTTTATCTGCACACGACCACTCTGCAATAGATCATTCTAAACCTATTGTGTTTCTGTGGATGAAGATTTTACATATCTATAGGGGGACGATCCAACTGGGAGTAAAATGTATAGTAAGTGTTGTATTCCCAAATCAGGGGAAAATGTACTAGAAAGAGGAGTAGAGTACTTAAAGTTGGGTAAAAAGAAGAATTGAACACATTCCAAAGAAGTGTTCAATTCCAATACGCTCCGATCAAATAAACAACTTAATGAAATTTTAATATAATTAAATTGGTTTCATTGGAAATATTTAGCTTTTATTTTATTCACATTGCAGTGCATTTTCTCTGTTGCCTAAGATTTCAAACTAATATCAAACAGCCATGAGGAGCTACGTTTAAGCTGATAGTCAGAGACAGCTTATGTAAACTGATGTAAAATAATTTTTAAAGATAATATTGACAAACGTTTTTTGCCTCACATTGGGTAGTGTGTGTCAGACCAGAGGATCCAAGGGTCGGGGAGAAAACCCAAGACTGAGAGTGCAGAGACACAGGACCTTACTGCAAGGACGAGGAAAAGACAAACAATGACTGAGCACAGGTGTTTTTGTCAGTCTCCCTTAAATAGTCTCTAGGTCTGGGGTAAATCACAAGGAGACCCCTGGTGGTGGGAGCGGGAACCGCAACAGGATCCCCCTTCTGTGGATGGCGGTGCAACAGGCGAGGACGGTCTGGATGGGTCCAGTGAAAATCCTGGATGAGTTTGGGTTCCAGGATGTTCTGGGGCAGTCCTCCACACTGTAGCCCTTCCAGTCCACTAGGTACTAGAATCCTCTTCCCCGGCAAGGACAGTCCACAATACGGGTAACCGTATAGGCAGGTGCACCATCGATCATCCGTGGTGGGGGGGGTGCAGGAGCCTGGGGACTGTAGGTGCCACATACAATGCTATAACACCAAGTGGGCAGCTTGGGTAGGGGGATCAAGTGGTCCACCACAGTCAGTATGACCGTATAGCCTTGCAAGTCAGGCAATCCATGAATAAAATCCTGGGCCCAGTGCGACCAGGATCTACGGGGTATCGGGAGGGGTCAAAGCTCCCCAGCGGGAGCTGCATTCTCCAGGCGGTTGCGGGTGCAGGTAGGACAGGTCGCCACAAAGGTCTGGATGTTGGTGGTCATTTCAGGCCACCAGAATCTGCGTCCCAGGAACCAGAGGGTGGCACGGGCTCCGCCGTAGCTGCCGAGGATGGAAGCAGGGCCATTGGAGAACCTCAGGTCTGACTGCAACTGGGAAGAATAGTTTGCCTTGGGGGGTCTGTGATGGGCCTGGGTCGGACTGCAGGGCCCTCAGACCTTGGTCCTCCACCCCCCACCGGATGGGAGCCATAATCTTGGAGGCAGGCAGAACAGGAGCTGGAGAGGGGCGTAGGTCATCGGGCTCAAATTGGCGAGACAGGGCGTCAGCCTTGGCGTTCCCTGAGCCCAGAGGTTAAGGAAGGATGAAAACAAAATTCTCAAAGAATGTAGCCCATCTGGCTTGCCTGGGGTTGAGCTGCGTGGCCTGCTGGATGGCGAACAGGTTTTGATGATCAGTGATGACCTAGAAGGGTGTTGTAGCCCCCTGCAGCTAGTATCACCATTCCTCCAGGGCCCACCGGACAGCGAGCAGTTTTCTGTCCCCTACAGCATAGTTTCATTTGGGCAGGAAGAACTTGCAGGAGAAAAACGTACAGGGGTGCAGAGCATTTGTCCCGTCCCTTTGAGAATGGACTGCCTTTGCACCCATGTCTGAGGCATTGACCTCAACCAGGAAAGTACGGGATGGATCTGGGTGAGCCAGGATAGGTGCCGATGTGAAGACCGCCTTGAACTGTGCAAAGGCCCCCTCTGTCTCCAGGGTCCAAGTGAAGGGGCGTGCTCCATGTGTGAGTTGTGTGAGGGGGGGTGCGATGGAAGTAAATCCACAGGTGAATTGCCTGTAAAAATTGGCAAAGACCAAAAAAGGCTGCAGTTGTTTGAGGGTACTGGGTCGGGGCCAGTCCAACTGCACAGACCTTGGTGGGGTCCATCAAGATCCTGTTGGTGGAGATAATGTATCTCCAAAATGATATGGAAGGAGCATGAAGGAGGCACTTCTCAAGCTTAAAATACAGGCAGTTATCTAAGAGACGCTGCAATACAGTCCGGACGCAAATGATATGGTCGGCGAGAGAATGGGAGTAAATGACGATATCTTCCTGATAAACAAAAATGAACCAGTTAAGAAAATTGTGGAGGACGTCATTCATTAGGGATTGGAAGACAGACAGACTGTTGGCAAGCCCGAAGGGCATAATGAGATATTTGTAAAGTCCATTCGGGGTAATAAAAGCCGTCTTCCATTCATCCCCTTCCTACATCCGCACCAGATTGTATGTGCTACGCAGATCAAGTTTCGTGAAAATAGTACTGCCACGTAATGACTCGATGACCATGTTCATGAGCGGCAGCGGAAAACAGTTTTTTACTGTGACCTTGTTGAGTCCCCGGTAGTCAATGCATGGCTGGAGTTCGCTGTCCCTCTTCTTTACAAAGAAGAACCCAGCCACCACCGGCAATGTAGATGGCCAGATCTGCCCGCTGCGGAGAGCCTGGGAAGTGTAGTCCTGCATAGCTGTTTGCTCGGGACGGGAGAGGGAGTAGAGACATCCGCAGGGAGGCATAGTCTTGCGAAGCAGGTCGATCGTGCAGTCGTAGGACCGGTGAGGCGGAAGCATCGTAGCCCTCCATTTACTAAAACACTGCCGTAAGTCTTAATACTCTGACAGCTGGACGGAAAGATCCACCTCACTAACGGGATCTCCCACTGGAGTGTCGGAGTGACCGTCCAGCAGAAAACAGTGGGACAAACAATCAGTTCCCCACTGGAGGATATGCCCGGTGGACCACGATACAAAGGGATTGTGTAGCAGAGGCCAGATGTAACTGAGGATGAGGGGCGTATGCAGAGACTGAATAACAAAAAACTAGATATTCTCGCGATGCGATCCAACCTCCAACCCGAGCAGAATGGTTTGATGGCTTACCTCCCCACTCCTGAGGGGACGTCCGTCGAGGGCCTGGACCTGCAGTTGCTCCCGTAGGTCCTGCAGTGGGATGTGCAGACACTGGGCAAGTCCCATGTCAATAAAATTGCTGACCACCCCCTAGTCCATGAAAGCCTGCAAGGTTGTCTCCCCTTCTGACCCAGACAGGTGGACAGCGATGGTCAGGGACACAACAGGGACTACCCTGAATGACTCTCATCAGGGCTCCCTGGACTCTGGACAAGAGGGGCATTTCCTGGTCGGTGGGGACATCCCAGATGACGGTGCCCGGCACATCCACAGTACAGGAAAAGTCCCTCCTGGAACCTGCGGTCACGCTCCTTGGCAGACAGGCGGGTCCGTCCCAGCTGCATGGGATCTTCAGAGGGGAGGTTGGGCACTGGGCGGTTCAGAGGAGTCAGAAGGGGTTCGTCCCAGGCTGATCAGGATGTGGAAGGCGGGGAGCAGCATTCCCATTACTGGTTGTTTACACGGATAGCCATTGTAATGAGTGTCTTGAGATCCTCCCCGATTTCCTGGGATGTCACTTCATCCTTAATTGCCTTAGCCAGTCCGTGGTGGAAGTGCACGATCAGGGCTTCTCGATTCCAGCCCATCTCGACGGCCAGGGTTCGGAACTCTGTGGAGTAATCTGCCACAGACCTCTTCCCCTGTCTCAAATGCAGTAGACGAGTGCCTGCCTCTTGGGCCCGAACGGGTTGATTGATCACGCGTTTAAATTCCGTCATGAAGGTGTCGAGGTGACTGACTATGATTCCACACAGCCGTTGCCCAAGCAAGCACCTGGCCAGACAGCAACGAGATGATGTAAGCGATGCATGCTCTGGGGGTCGCGAAGGCACGAAGCTGATTCTCGAAACAGAGAGTACACTGAGTTGGTAAGCTGGAGCATCGCAAGGGGTCCCCGTCATATTGCTCTGGATCCAGGAGGCGAAACGTAGCTGGACCAGGCATCGTGAGGGAGGAATCCGCTTCCACCCTCTGGGCCAGGGCGGCATGGAGACCCCGGATCTCCTGAGCCTGGGTCCAGACCGTATGGGACAAAGTCTCAATAGTAGCCTGTTGCTGCCAAATCCAGGACTGAATATCCACAGATTCTGCCAGATCCGATTCAGGCTCAGTCATTCTGTCACACCAGAGGATCCAAGGGCTGAGAGAAAACCCAAGACTGAGAGGTCAGAGAAACAGGACTTAACTCCAAGGATGATAAACAGACAAACAATGACTGAGCACAGGTGTTCCGGTCAATCTCCCTTAAATAGTCTCTAGGTCCAGGGGAAAACACATGGAGACCCCTGGTGGTGGGAGTGGGAACCGCGGCAGTGTGGGCTCTTTTGATTAACCCTAATATATTTATCACTTTTATAGTCAGTTATTCCATAGTATTTCTAAAATGTATGCCTTCAGTCAAGAGGCCAGTAGCACATATTTTAAATGTGAACACACATATGTAATTTGCCGATTATGTGGTTCCCTTTCATCCAATCACAGTGAAGTGCCATTTTTAAACATTTCAGTGCAACAAGTATACTTGGGTAGGCTCGACTGAATTATTCATATGTAAACTTTATTTTCTCGTTGACAGTGAACACATGCAAGCATGTCCCGGGGCAGTGATAGCCAGTAAGTGTTGAATATAAAGAGGGTGTTTTTAAAAAAAAATTACCCCCTAATTAGCAGGACCTAACTGTCGATATAATTCAATATAACTTCCAGGCATAAATGTCATTAACCACAAGTTAAGAGCAGTGTATTATGCTTTTCTTTTTGTCTAACCACTGCACTTCCGCGTCTCATACACACTTATGTGAAAACATTGAGGTAAAATTTATATCGTCAGTGTTTTTGATGCACCACTGCTGGACCACAGAGAGGCCAAATCCCTCTCAGAAAACCATCTGGTTATCAGAAGTGTCTACTTCTTTATTTAAGGTAAATGACATGTTGAATGACTGGTTCTCCACTGGAAAGGGTCAAGGAGAGATCTGGAATCACATGGGGTGGTTTGCAAAAAAAAATGGGAAGACGCTGAACTCATTCTGATTATGTGAAAATAAGAGGAGTTTGTCTACCGGTTGAAAATGGAATGTTCTGTGCGACCCCCTCCCAGTGTGGTGTGCTCTAAGGAGCACAGAAGGGGAAAGGGAAGAGAGTAGGGAAGGGTGTATGAGAAGGCCGAATGCTCAGCTGTGCTCCATTTGACTGCAGACTCAGAGCACAAAGGAAACACAAAGACCACTTTCCCATTTTCAGGCCTCAATTACCGTAGCAAGTTTTACTCCTAGGCATTCAGCTGCTGAAATGGTTTATTATTTATAGAGCAGCTCTCTCTGTGACTCCAGCAAAAGTGTTTGAAGCTTTGTGTGTGTGTGTGTGTGTGTGTGTGTGTGTGTGTGTGTGTGTGTGTGTGTGTGTGTGTGGTCGTTCTATTTGGGCTGCGATGACTGCCCCTCCCCAGGACCAGAGTTGTTATTTTCAGGTGAACGAAACTTCACTTTGATACATCTTGCGAGGCGGTGTTAACACGAGTTGTAGGTTATCCTATAAACACCATGAAAAGGGTGATTAATCTGTTATTTACTGGCTCCGCCCAAAACCTGCAAGGTTCCTGTTGACCTGACTCATTCAACACTTCCTTAAAAAGAAAAAAAAAAACAGCTGTTATCTGCTGTAGACCTTCATGCGGTCTTTTTTCAATCCATGCAGATTTAAACTTTAATTTTCTCTGCCAAAACAACTTATTTTGTATGGGAATTCAGGCTGTCATTGATGTTGTTGTTGTTTTCCATCCCAGTACCCAAATGACACCCTCAGACCATGAATATTTAATTGCATATTATGATATACTTTTATATCAGTTACGGGTATAATGTCCAATGTCCCTAATGAGTCAGCTGAAAAGATGGAGCAGCTAAATAATTTAACACATAGTGTTTTGCCTTCACCTGTTTTTTAAAACAGGACTTCGTTAACAAACGGCATACATTTGAAAGTGATGCAAAAGCAAGCTATGTTCTAATTTCATAGATTCATCTCATTAATATGACATCCGATGCGAATATGACCTATTTGTGGGTTAGGTGTTTATACCTGTGAGTGGAAGGTTGGAGGTTCATACCCTGCAGCTGACAAAAACCTCCATATCGCCATTGGACTCTTGAGCAAGGCCCTTAACCCCAGTTGTTCCAGGGATGTTGGCCACTGGCTGACCTTGCACACTAGCCCTCAGCTCACAACTTGGAGAGCAAGATGGGGGAAAACACAAAAACTATGAATAATTTATTATTATTATTATTATTATTATTATTATTATTATATTATTATTATATAAATAACTGTGTATAACCATGTAATGCCATCCACGAGTAATGAGTGATCGGGTTATTAAGAATTGTTTTTTTTGTGTAACATTTTAAAACCAAGGAATGACATTTACTGCATATTTATCTAACTGGGTGTTCAAATGTAACTGAAAAAATATTGATTTTCAACTGTTGTTAACATTATGTGACACTAAATACAATTACGGGAAAAAAACGTGAAATATATAAATATTCATACTCTCCATTCAAAGGGGATAAAGAAGTTTGACCTTAGAGTTCTGCTGAAAAATAAATCAGGGCTTCAATGTTAAGTTGAAGCGGAATTCCTCCCAAAATGAATGTAAGTTCGTTGACTGGGAAAGAAAAAACAGGCTATTTTTAACAAAAAGTGTTCCTATCGTATACATATAATATTTAATCTGTGTGTGTGTGTGTGTGTGTGTGTGTGTGTGTGTGTGTGTGTGTGTAAAATGCAGCATTAATCATTTGTACATTATTTAAACGGCATTGCCTTATGTCGGGTGTTTTTTCCTCGTTAAAGATACATTCCTGTCTAATAATATTTGCATTTCTCCCATGCCTTTAAAATTCTGTTGCCCGTAAATCCTTGGAGTCAGTGAAAGAAATCTTAACATTTATTTTAAACAAAACTTAAGGTTAAGTTCGGTATAACACTGAATGCAGTCTCTCCAAAACAACACTTTAACAAGACAATAAATAACAAAGAAAACATTTGAACATATCGGTACTTCTGAGTTGTGCCTGTTTGCGTATTTGTTACAGTTTTGTAATGTCACATGGATCATATTTGTGCTGAAATGTGTGTCGGTTTTGTGGTGTCTTGTTAGTTGAATTCAATTCTGTAGCCAGCATGATTCATATGCGGGAAAGCAGTTGGGAAACCGTAAATATATAGTGCAGGAACATCTCAGCGTATGTTGTATGTCCATGTCTGTCCATCTGTTTTCAGTAACATCCTATCATGTCAGGGTTGCAAAATGGAGAATCGATGGATCACGAACCAATCTCAGCAAGTACAGGATGCTTACACCTGGGCAGTAAACTGGCACTTATGGGGAAAAAAAAATCAAGCATGTCTGCTTAATGGCCTTGTATTAGGAAGAAATTTAGTTTTAACCTTTAATTCAGCTAATTAAAATACATTTTTAAATGTATTGATGAAAATAATATATATCGAATAACAGAGACAGACGTATTAAGTAAACATCCTTTTGAGAAGGGCACACAGATGCAGGTTTTGAGGAAGATATTAAAACCATTCCTGTGGCATTAACACAGCAATTCATTAGGAATGTTAGGCAGTTATGCTCAGCCAAGTTGAATAAACATGAAGAATAGTGTGGGGAGTAATGAAAAGAGCAATTGTTAGGATTTTAATGGGTGTCACAGCTTATGTAAGTCATATTAAAGAACGGGGTTAAACAGAGGTCACAGACACTAATCGGCACCCTCAAATGATTAAAGACCAACCCGAACTGATATGATAATTTTTTGTCTGATTATGGACCAAAGCAGGGTCTGCAGCGACAACGTTTCCGTCTACGGACAAAGGCATCTACAAAGACCTACGCGACTCCAGGAGAAGGCTTGTGAAGCCTCTCACATGGCAGGCAGATAGACTGCAGCTACCTCTCTTATCCTTTCCCTTCACCAGCCAGAGCTACCAGAAAGGCTTAATAACATCCCAGAGGCACACATGAAACACTTTTTTCCACAGTGGCTGTTTACTGAAGAGTGTGTTTGAAGTTGAGCTCAAGATGTCTTCATTTCTCTACCAGGAGAACGTACCGGGGGAAAACTGTAATTCTGATGGTGGCTACAGCAGGGGAAAAAAAAATCCAAGCAGTGTTTTCTACACACATGCTATTTATAACATAATTCAGGATATTGCTAGTAGGCTGTATTTTTTTTTTTGGTTCTGAATATATTTTCATGAGGGGGTTGGGAAGTGAAGATTGCTTGCATCTCAATGAATAGGGCTTAGCAACCCAGAAATTAAGAGCTTTCGGCTGCCAGGGTTCCAGCAGACTCATCATTTATTCAACTCACACCGCATGTTCTCAGAAGGTCTCCATTCAAATATCCCCACTTTTTGACGTCAAAATAAAAGGTTAAGGTCAGATCATTTTCACTTTATTCAGGTGATGAAATTCAACAATATACTCACAGGATAGTCTTAAAACGGGACCGAGGATGCGTACTCCTTAAACCCAACATCAAAACATTTTCAGTATGTTATAGTGAGCCAGACACGCCGCTCTGACGCATCTAAGTGGCGAAGATGGACGTCGTCATCGAAATGAAAGGGGGTAAGTGAAAAAACCATGCATGGTGGGCGTAAGGTTAACAAGAGTACGTAACACACAGAGTACATTTCAGGGTGTGGTCTGCCCCACCGCAGCAGCATCTGCAGGGTACACAGGCTGCTTGGTGGGAAATGGCCGCCTGATATGGGACAAAGCATCCCTTCATTTTGGCTCGGATTGCCGATGGGCTATTATTATAGGGCCGTATATAAAGAGCATTGATTCCCATTATGGTTTGTTACTGTTGGCATGGCGAGCATAGCTCAAGGCAGATGTCACTGTTCACCTCTTCATCACCGCAGTCTGTTTTAATGCTCACTCATAGTTTATATATATACCATATAATCAGTCTTTGGTCACATTCATTTAGGTAATGCTTTACGTTCATAGCTTCTGATAACATAAATATTCATAAACACAGGCTCAGAATAGCATGCTAGCAAAATGAGGCATTCATGTAATATCCGTTACATGTCATGCGGTAGTTATTTTCTGTTGAATCCTAGATAATGCATTTATAAACTCAGCACAAATGTGTTATCATATTCCCATAAAGCATTTGCATCTGCACTGAGACCATTTTATACTTGGCGTTAATTCATTTGTCGTGTCACTAACAAAGGGAGTTGTCTCTTTAAAAGAATTTAAATAGCCTTTAATGGGAGAATAAAATTAAACGGTAAAGGACCTCTAACCGTGAAGTTTCTCATTCAGATCCCTTCAGGAAAATCATATGTGTAACTTTGTGTAAGTTACTGTTCTTAACAATTATGGCTTCAGTAAATATTCAATTTATTCATGTGTGGGAAAATTGTTTAATTTTCCGCACTGCTTCAGACAAAAGCATCTACTGTTACTTCTGACATCCCTGCAACTGCAATAATAATAATAATAATAATAATAATAATAATAATGGCTAAAATTTAATGAATATATATTAATATTTTATTTTTATAGCTCTGAACAGAACCCAGCATAACACAATTATAAATCATATATGGGTTAAATGATGTTATGTTCTAACACCTGTAGGAACTGAATGAATGTTATCACATTGATTTAATATGAAGTAAAATGTTATGACTCCTGTGAGGAACTGGCACCCCATGCAGGGTGTACCCCAGCCATGTGTGTCCTGTGGGTCTTGGGATAGGTTCGAGCCCCTCCCCCCAACCAAAATAGGTGGTTGACCTCATTATACAGATTGTGTCAATTTTCTAAAAATTCTATATAGCAATGGCACTTCACTCAGCATGAAGTAGCATCATTTTATTTACTCCTGCTTCATTTACATCAGCATCACTGACAGAGATCTTTTTATACAAGACAAAGGCAATCCGTAAAATAATATGTTCTCATGTTCTGACTTTCACCTGAACTTATATCAGTGTGTTGCCTATATGTGACGCATATGCATTTCTAGTTACTGTAACACAAGAAATAGCATCTGTTGAAAAATACCCTGTTTCATTTCATGCTCTCTATGTGGAGGGATGGCACTTGTAAGCGGAAAATAAAAAAACTCCCATTCCCTGTGAGAGCAACAGTCTGGGGTCATCACCAAGGGTGTTTTCCACACTGTAGCCTGAAGTGAGAGATGCACTGGCAGTCTCCATGACTGAAAGGAGGCTGATTAAAGACGCTAAGAGAGGGAGGATATGGTGGGAGGAATGAAAGAGGTAGTCAAACTGTCAACCGAGTCATAAAATAGCCTCTATGATGCCAAAGGACACTGCTCACTTGTGCTGACAGCTCCCCCCCACTCACTCTCACTCTCATTCTCAAACTCAGATCTGGCTCTCCAAGCACTTGAAGACCTTCACTGAATTGAGCAATCGTTACTTCGATGCTCATTAAGGATCACGTTCACTACCTAAACCATTACGGCTGTTAGATGACAGATTACAGTTTTCACCCTGATTATGTAACAGGGGGATCCATATTTCTCAGACATTCAAACACATGTCCATTAGAATTTCTTTTCTGCTTTTTTGTGTGAACAAAGCTTGGAAAAGTGAGAACCATGCCAGACACGCCTTGACTTACATCCTGAATTATGTGATTATTCGTAAAAATAAATAAATTACCCTAATACACTCAATAAGTTCTTATCCTGGCTATGTAAATGTGTAATTGGTTCTCTATTGTATTTGGCCCTTGGTCACTGGCTTTTGGCTTTAGTTTACTTTCTGTTTTCCTTGAGGACCCGTGGTTTTCTGTTTATTTTTATTTTTTTTCCATTAAGATTGATCTTCAACTCCGTATTTACTGATTTGCTATGGTGACCTGGGGCCACATTGGAAATCCAAGATGGCAGAGTGCAGACAGTAATGAGATTGTGAGAAAGCAATCACATTTAGCCCCGATTTCCCTCCCTTTCCCCCCCCCCCCCCCCCTCCCCCCCCCCCCCCCCAACCACTCCCGCAGTAGACAACAATATAATGA
>JAACJT020000033.1:1943923-1969302 GCA_009936485.2 Gymnarchus niloticus | reverse complement strand
CCTAACCACTGTCAGGCTAGCCTTATGTTTGGAAGAAGGGATAGATGTTAGCCAGGTAGCTACTGCATCATGTAACCATTGTCAGGCTAGCATTCTGTCTAAATCTAACCATTGTCTAACATGTGAATATGACCTGACAGATATGGTGAAGCATTGCAGACAATTAAAACATTCAACGTCCAAAGAACACGCATGCACACATGTTTGTATTTCTAACCTTGTGGGGCCTTCCATTCATTTCTATGAGCCTAACCCTAATCCTGACTATGACAACGCTAACCCTCACCTAGCCCAAACCTTAACTACAAGTCACCCAACAAAATACAAGACTTTTGGCTCTTTTGGTTTTTTGATTGCATTCACAGATTTTTCATAAAATTGCGATTTCCCTTCTGGGGACAGAACAAACATAAAAATGTAAGGTTTTTATTACTACCTGGGGACATACTATCCCCACAACGTAATACACACACACACAGACATATATGCACTCTAAAAGACGAATAAACTATTGGCTCCTGAGAAGATTGATGGGCATTCAATGTAAACGCAGCCTCTGATTCCTCCTCCCCCCCGGAAAGCATAGGCTATTTACTTTCACGACCAAAGTCTGGCCGCGCAGCTCGCAGATACTACCGGCATTCTTCTTCTCCCCAAAGCGGCCGAGGAGCTCTCGCCCAGCATGCTAGGAAATGGAAGAGGCTGTGCTGTACCCCTGTTTCCATCTGACCGCCACCACTGTCTCTCAAAGGTGTTTAAAAAGGGGCCATCACTCCTGAAGGTTTCAGCACCTCGTGAAAAAGGATAGGAGATATCCAAAAAAAGACAAGGGTAGAAGAAAGATGTGAAATGAGCCGAGTTTCATAGAATCAGATTGAGCTGAATCACTGAGGGCAGTGGCACTAGACCTTTCCTTTTCTGCTTGGTTATACTAAATGGCGATTCTGCACTTCCCACCACTACCAACGTATACAGAAACATTTTAATATAGAAATGGAAACTGTGCCATTGGTGTTCATTTTTAATAGATGAGACTGTCCACGAAATACATGAAGGAGACCGGGAAAGTGACTCAAATGGCTTTGTCGGAACATAGTCAGTCCTCAAACATGCATTTGAAGAAAGAAAGCCTTTAAAACATTTCAGTTGTATTACACTCTGATTATTGCTCTTAAAATAGGAAGAAATAGGTCATGCATATTAAAAATACATTATGATCATTATAGTATAAACTTTTAGTGGAAATGCTTGTGTCTTTAAAATGATGCTGTAAGTGCTTGATTTTTTTAAGTGACCCAGTTAAATAGCGATGAATTTTTACTATGTTTTAACTTAGACATACTTTATGATTAAAGAAAGTTATCAAAACTCATGGCCTTTTGCTTGTTTCATTTTTTTTTTTTTTTCTGAATGTGTAGCATTTTAGCGATATTTGGCACAGGGCTGCCTGTTAGTGTTTATGAAGTTTTATATAGACAGACGCTGAGCTTTTCGTGTGTTGTTTGAAGCATGATAAAAAGTGATTTATCAGCATCACGTTGCTTTGACCATCCCCCCAGTTGGAATTTGTCAGCTCTCAGGACTCGCTTCATTTCACCCCTAACGATGACCCTCCTAAGACAACAGCATGGCAGTAGGCCAGCACCCACTGAGTCTTTCGACTTTTAATTTAAGCCTGCCATTTAATTATCCCATGATGCACCTGCTATATCTACATGCACGCAATGAGAGAGGCCAATTCTCCCACCACCCCAAGTGATTTAACGTGGGGTCCAGCGTAAGATACACATGGGGGCCAGTCAATATCTTGTAAGAGCTTCATTTAGCAGTGCCGCACCTCCAAGATGGAGCCCCTCCGTGGCAGGAGTTAGGGGGGACTGGGGGGGGGGGGGGGCTGCAGATGCGGGGTATTGACAGAGACGGAGGGGGCAGCTCTAGGCAGCTGGGCAAGGACGAAGGGACGCTGCATCCAGAGCATGGTGGGCTACGCTCCCCCATTGGCATCACATTGGCCGCAGCCTCCGGAAGAGGCTTAACTCCTAGTTAAAAGGCTTAAACAGGAGCTCCGCATGCTACCTGCTCCTCGTCCTGACACTCCCAGCTCGACGTGGCACCTGCAAGGGCTGAATTACCCTGCACGACACTGCAGAGGTGCCCCAGCTTTTCATACATCTGAATGAAGCTATTCTAGAAATCCATCCATGTGTCTGTATCTTCTGGTTCCCTGCGGAACATGACGCCATATTCTAGAAATGCAATCGTACAGTTATGATAGTGGGCCATGTTTGAGCTCCACCTTCTCTGTCTGGGCCAACTGGATAACGTATCTGCTCCGGATAAAACGGCATGACCTGGTAATGCCAGATGTTATGTAAAATGTGTTTTATAACTGGATTGCACTTAAAAGGAGGTTATACCATGATGGCCAAAACACTTCTTTGTTGTCTTGAGTTTGGCAACACAGGAAAACAAAAAGCTTTCTTATTGGCTCGTGTTAACAGAGGATTTAGCTGAGTTACACTTTTTGTGTCATTTGTAGAACCGCGCAATCCTTGTTTCAAATTCCATAAAATCACTGTCAGATTAATACTGCTCAGCTCCTCGATACACATCCACATGAGGTGCTCGCCTGCATTCGTTATTTAATTTACAGCCACGTACTCAAGGAGACTGAAAAAGGTAAATGCATTTAGAATTAAATTCTCTAGCTCCATTAGATGCGGGTGATTGTGGCACAATTGACTGAGGAGGAAAGTAATGATATTTTCCTGACCAGTGTCAATTTTCTGAAAATTAATGCCCCATTCAACACGATGCATACAGACAGAAATGACAGTTCTTCTGAAACCCAATTGATTTCAGCCAAACAAGCTCAAACTTTAGTCAAAATATGCACAAATAACTTAATGTTGGATCAAAGTTTTCTAAAGTCACTGTACGTGCTGTGATTTGGACTAGTTTGGATAACTTAGTTCATAATAGTCTTATTCATAATACCACTTGTCCTCTTTTATGTGTGAATAATGATTCTCACTAGATAATTCTGCATGTCTGTTACAACTTGAGACCAAATTTGGTCACCCATCTGGCAGCTTCCTGTTTCAAGTGCAGTTTCTGGCTTTGAGTATCTTTCACTTCCCACCCATGAGTCCTGCTACGTTCTTTGTCTTTGGCAAACTGCTTGTGATCGCAGCATAGGTAAATATTCTATTGTTCTTCTAGTCACCTGATTTAACCATTCCTGAGTTTCAGAGGAGCGAAAAACCTGGCAACATCCAACATTCATTTAAGCTCACGAACAAGGACCTTCCTGTCTTCTGTCTCTTCTCAAACTGCTACGGCAAATTACACATGGACGACGCTCCAATTTCCAGGCAGATATTTTTGAGGTTCAGTGTTCCACTGAGGTGTATGGGAGATGCACATTTCTATTTAATGACTGCCATACTGATTATTTTTGTGCAGGTGAGCAGGATTAGTTTTGAACTAAAAGAAGGAAAATGTCAGTGATAAAATGCATGCAGCACGTCTGGGAAGGGAGTTCATTGAGCAGAACACCAAACACATTACTGGCTAAGTTATATTGTGTAAAGGCAAGCATCACTGAAGGTTGCATTGGGTTGTGCGAGACGGAAATGGTAAGTATGTTCAGGGCCGTGTGTGAATTCACCTGGTTTCATTCTGCCACTTAGCTCCAAAGGTGAACATTTCAAGCTGTCCTCAAAATATCTACTACAGAAATAATAAACAAAAGCGGCTTGCTCCAGGGGTAGTGACTCAGTCACATGTCCCCACGAATCAAACCTTGAAATCATAAAAAAAAGTCAATTGTTTAATAGGCTGGAGGTAACAAATGTTGATATGTGGAAAAAAAACTCCTTTTTTAAATGGCACAAGAGTTGGAAAATGCATATGATTCTTCACAGGAAAAGAGGAGTTTTAACACAGGTAGCAGACTGGTGGTAAAAAGGATTTTTCACCAGCTAACATACCAATGTGAGTCCAATGTATTATCTATGTATTCAACAGACTTTCAGAAGTATAAAAAATCTGACAAAAAACACTAGCTGCTCTTATGGCTTATAAGACAGCTGAAGTAAAGAGAACTGTCACTGTCACAACCTGCTACCAGGTGGAATAGCATTTTAATCAGTGATAAAACAGCAGAGCAGGCACAGGAGGAAGAAAACTTCCCAATATTCTCTGGCCTCAGTAAGACTTGACCACTGATCTTCTACCCTTTCAAATGAGTGTTTGGGCTAACGTCCTCAGACGAATCTCCGAGACGCCGTGAAATTCACTCGCGCTGTGCTTTTTTAAAAATGTCTGCATGCCTGAACTATCTGATATCTGAAGAATTTTATATTTTTATATGGCCGTGTTCTGATCTATAAGCCAAACTAGTCAAACTATGTTTTTTTTTTCTTCTTTTTTGGACTTGCTTTAAAAGAGATTTAACTTGTCTACACAGAGCAAAATGACATGGAGAGTGAAATGTGCAATGGAGAGAACATTGTCAAAAGGCCCAAAGTTTATTTTTCTTGGACTGTTCAGATTTTTCCGGAAACTTGTTCTTTTTCCTCCTTTTTATGGTCACAGTCATTGGCAGCTGCTATAAATGGCAACCGTCCCATTTTCTCTGAATTTGAACTTCTGAAGAAAAGGCCGAGTCCATGTGAAAACAGTCTGGACGGCAGTGATTTCTTCTCAAAATTTTGATATGACGGCGTGATCTGTCGAAGGAACGTTTATTTAAGATGCAGGTGAGGTCAACTAAAAGCCATATGCAGATGTATCGTATGGCAAAGTGAAAACTGACAGGAGAATACACGCTGAAAAACATACAAGGAAACAGAAAAATATGAAGACAGGGGCTGCCGTGTCTGATCGCTGAATCTCTTAGACCTTGTGGGTGTGCAGAATTGGGTGCCCACATTAAAACCGTGTGAAACACCCTGGATTTGTGACTGCATGGTAATCCTTTTCTTACGTGATCTTGGGTCACTCTCTGCTTCTCAGACCAGCTGTTATGTGACAGCGAGCAACTGGACGGGACCCGACCCGGACGAGGATCCACACCGGCTTCCTGGTGTTGAAATGAGCTCGTGGGACGTCCTCGCCCGTGTGAGTGCGGTTCCTCCCGGGGTCACACTAGTGATCAAAGCCTCGATGGCAGAGCAGGCCCAAGGTCTTTGGGTGCATTCTCCGTGGCAGCTGACTGAGGGAACACAGAACAATCAGGTGGGTAGCAGCCAGAGCTGGGATAAAAAGGGGCTTTGTACCAAAAAAAATATGATGGAGGCACACAAGGGGAGAAAGGGAGGGAGGAAGAAAGGAGCAGAGAGAGAGAGAAAGCTTGAAGGTAGAGAAGGTCCAAAAGCCTTTAAATGGACATGGCCATGCAGGACTGGGTGACATGAGAAGAGTCTGGAAACTGTCTCCATAAACAACTTTATCTCCATTTTAAATTTTAAACAGCAGCCACAGCTAATGTGAGAAGAAAACACATAATCTGAATCATCTTACGATAACATACTTATTTCTCTTCTGGATATGGTATCTTTCACTTGCCTGGCACAATGAATCATACTAAGAAATGGAGATTGCAGTAAAAAATATATCAGTAAGTCATCTTCTCACATTCTGTTTACTGTACTTATCACCAGCTGATTTATTTTATACTATTGGGTTGTTATTTAATTATCATATTTAACTGAGTTCCAGAGAGGCTGGAGTTATATGATACTGTATTTTATATATTGCATACTTGAAGTCCATAGGAATTTATAAAACAGGCACAATAAAATGGAATTGTTATTGTTCATTTTTATACCAAAAGACCACCAAGAAAATTCTGTGTGAAACAAGTTTGTGCTCATAACTTATTATATAAGTGCATAATTATTTGCACAAATCAGTCTGGTTGCCTAGAGAGCAATAAACGTCTATCGTATCTTTTGTTCAAAAATGGAGCTGAATTGGCTTTACTTATTTGCTTTGTTGAGAAAACCTACCTGGAACCCACCTTGTGGGAGAAATTCAAGATATAAGACAAATTTATATGTGATATTTAAATGATCGCACAGTATAGATTATTCCATGTTAGCCAGTTAAAATTAGTGATGTTGCCTCAAAGATGACTTGGATGACTATATAGTAAAACAAATCTTACTGACCTTGTAATATTATTATTAAATGCATCCATAGTGCAGTGGATGTAGCTCATTGTTACAGTTCCCTGACATGAATAAATCAATAAGATAAGTAAGCAGCTCAAAGTAACTTAAGTCACCAAACCAGAATTTAATTTTAATTGGTTCTTACTTGAGCTACCTCCTCAGTTAAATATGAGGAAGCACACGACCCCATTAGTCTTACGCAAAGAAGACCTACTGAATGATCTTAACAGCTGAAACGCCGTGATATTGCAGAGCCAAAAGAATTTCTCGTGGTACCTCATAATAGTCATTCATTAATGCTAGCAAATAAATTAATGTAATTTTTAAAAGATTTGATCTCCTGAGAAGGTGGCATTTGCCATATGCTGTAATAGTGGGATAACTGTCAGTCATTTCAGATGAGTTGCGATGAGTCCATAAATTACTGGAACACTTCATCTAATTATGATTTCACATTTCTTAACAAGGGTGGCACAGCGGTTCACTGGGTGTCCCAGTTGCCAACACTGTTTCCTCATACTTCCAGAAAACGGGGCTTGAGTCTTGCCCCCCGGTCTGTGCGTGTGAAGTTTGCCAGTTCTCCCTGTTGTGTGGGGTACCTCTGGGCACTCTCATACCTTCTGCAGTCCAAAAACACGTACTTAGGCAAACGAACATTCCTAAGTTGCCCATGCTGTGTGTCCCCTGTGATAGGCTGGCATCCTGTCCTATGTGTACCCCATCCTTGTGCCCTGTACTGCCAGATCTCCTGCAACCTTCTACTGGATAAGCTGTTGGAAGATGGAGTAAAAAAAAAACAAAAAAAAAACGTATATCTAGTTAGGGACCTCAGGAAAAACATCTGCATTCAAAAATGCTTGTAACATTATCATTATATTTGTGGTTATTTAAAACATGCCAAAATGCATTCTTCAAACAAATTCATAGTGTGAATCATTGATAAATGAAGCACTATAAGCAAACTGATTTCTTACTAAACTATAAACAAATATATATTCATTAGTTGCTGAATGTTCTTCATGAGGATGATATTAGGAACCAGGAGAAGCAAAACTCACTTAACAAAGCAATGTTGGATATAAATAAGCTAGTAAAAAAAAAAAAAGTAACCTCTGAGCTCAGCAGGATCAGAGAACTTGTGGCTTCATTACTCAAGCAAAGTTGAGAAGCAATTGTTACCATTGTACAGTATTTTCCAAAATAATACATCCCAGTCACTTTGGAGTGAAGAAATCGAGTCTTTTGGATTGGCAGACGTGTGCAAAGCCTTCTGCACTGTAACCTACATGGCCTTACATTATCATTGTCTGTGAAAGGCTGTATGGCTTTTAAGAGGAATGATGTCATTATTCAAATTTCTGCCCAGACATTTCTCAAGACACTATTGATGATGGATGTCTAACAAGCGCAGAAGGTGAAGCCTGTAATGCAGCATGGAGTCCATTCATTGCTTCTCATCACTCATGGACTCACATGCTGACCAAACTCTTGAAGGCTTAGACTCTCGAAATTACCCAGACATGTAGCCAGACTGCCGGTGTAAATGGAATGCTAGTTTAAAGAAAAAAGTCAGACTTCTATGTGATTAATGGGCTATATCACTGGAATCAATAAATGTAAATCAAAAGTCTAAAATTCATTCAAAGTGTTCAGCTGGTGCCCGCAATACCAAACTTCCACCACCGGCTTTGGCCCAAGACCGGAGAATATTACCATTTTTAGTTACAATTGAAATTAAGCAGAAATGACACTTAGGGTCTTAGCAACGCTAATGCTCGCTTCATTTTAGTGACAGCTTGCTTACCAGACTTTCAGTATTTGTGTGTGAGCTTGGATGTGGAGCACAGTTCGTAAATATCTTGTGATTGTTTAAAAGAGACTTAGGACGTTGTTGAAGTGCCTTTCACATTTGCTTGTCCCTTTCATTTACTGTTTTTTTTTCAATGCTAACCTGCCATGTTGTTCCAACAGACTGACATCGTTCAGCTAGCTGAGTCACACAATAATTCCTAAAAGCCATAGAAAAGTTTCAGAGGCCTCCATCAGCTATGCTACAAGGCCTATAACCTACAAACAGCCCTTGCTTTTGGGCTGTCTTCCCATGCAGAGTTACGTTTATTCTACACGGGTATTGCCAGGTCCTTTGGCTGGCCAACTTGGAGGAGACGAGTGACAGGGAGGTGTGAGGCGGGGATGCTGAGGGTGATTTCAGGTGAATTAAGTTGGGGGTGGCGCTGGAGTGTAACTAGCTGGCAGTGTGGCAAGAGTTTCTGCACCACAGCTTCAGCGCTAGTCGCGTAGGCTTCTGTTTCTTAAACAAAGACTGCGGTTGACTGATGCATTATGGGATTGTAATATTTTATTCACTCTCTATATAAAGACTTTTGATGATTTCAAAATTTGAATCTTTCATTTTCAGGAGTTTGTCAAATTGTACACCGTATATGGCTTTTATTTGATATGCATATACAGTACATCTGAAGCCTTCGACTCTGCTCCCGATCCTAATATAGAGGAAAAGTAAAGATTCTTCAGTAGAAATGTTACTTGCTAAATCAGTATTTCACTCTGACAGTATTATTAAAGCATATGAGCAGAAATATGTCACTAATATTTTAAGTCAAGCACATCGAGTCAAACGGGGGTGTAGGTTTGGCTTGAAAGTTGATATGGAACCAAAGCATTTGCAAGTTGTTTCTTCAGTTATCTGAAAAACTTGGTAGGGATATTTTCAGCTTTCCTGAAAGGTAGGCAGGACTTGTCTTTACTATCCCTATTTTAATCTACGCCTATGGAGTCAAAATTTTAATTAAACACAATGTCTTCTTGTGCTGAAAAAAAAATCAATAGCCTAGACCCACTACCGACGATCCCTTGTTCATATTATCTTCCTTGCACACAGATTTCTTTAAGCAGAGTTGCCTCTGAGGCCACTGTGCCTGGAGAAAGATCTACTGACAACAGTGCGAGGTCATTTGATATTTGCCCCCTTTCCCACAGTATAGCAGTTTGACTGTATTTTCATGGGATAGCAGTTGTGCGTGGGAGTCCATCCCGTCTCCTTTCAATTGCTGGCTGTGACTCCAGATCGTCAAGGTCCGCCTCTTGTCTCCTTAGTAACAATGGAAAGTGTTCTACGATACTAACTAAAATTGTTTAGTTAAAAAAATTCCAAGTGTAGAGAACACAAAATCAATATACTGCCTGGCAGAGAACTTTATCCACGTTGCTGTTTGCCACGGTTCAGTGGTCACAGGGTCACTTCTTTGAACATCTATCATCTCCGGCTGGGGCCGATTGGAGAACCAAACTGTGTCGGAGACAAGCTCCAGCAGAGAGGGTCAACACAGGGAAGCGAGGAAGGAGACGGTAAATGAGTCAACCTGACAGATGGGTCTCCCGTGTTAAATAATCACTTTTATGCCACTGAGCTAGACAGGCGAATCACCTTCTCACAATCCCTTTGAATAAATCACATAATATGGGCTTTAAGAAAGGTACTAGTCCTATAATTGGAACTATTATTTACATATATGTTTTTATATTTTCATTTTTTAATATGGTCATTTTTAGCTTATCTTTTGAGAAACTTATACTCAATGGTACATTGGAGCCACTGAAGTTTAGACAAAACAGCCGAAAGTAGACTTAGTTTTCATTATGACTCGGAGTAATTTTCATCCTTTTTGTTTATGGACATAACATAAGGTTTTCATTTAACAGTAATGTAGGATAGAAGTTATTAATTAGCTGTGTTTGGAATGTTCTTCAAAATGGAATGCATGACTTAATCCTCACAAAACATTTGCAGAACATTGATGCAATGTGCACTTTTCAACGGTACTGGAATCATATATGGCAATGCTTCAATGGAACATTTTCTCCATAACAGTATTAAAGCAACACGTGACATAATACAATTGCTGACTCTTTAAAAAAGGTTTCGTCTCACTTGTATTTCTCTTCAGTATAGTGCTGTTGGACTTGGTTTAACTAAACCATTAAACTTGGAGGCAATGTCAAACGAGCTGCTTAATCATTTTGAGATCTGTGCAGTGATTGTTCGGTAGTTAATTTCATTCCTTGCAGATGGTGATTAATGTATGGACTTGGAGGTCACCGGAGATAAGAAATTATACTTCTGCATGGTGTCTTTAGAAGATAATGCACACCATACTCTTCCAGAACACAGAGGAATTTTATGGAGAGCCGGAGGACTCTTGATATATGTGCACATAAGATATCATCGTCCATCAATGGCACAATCAATTACATCATCCTTATGGTATTTGTCCTTGCTTCAATGGAATGCCTATAACAAGATCTCCGATTGTCTCAGCAGAAATCCCCTGAACTAGTAGAGCAGTATGTTTTCGACAGAAGATCTAAATCACTGGGAGACAGCAAAGAAGCTGTTCCAGGAAATCCTTGCATTGGGACTTTTCTTGTTTGTGCTCAAAATCTTTCTGATGGAGGCCTAGCTCGCTGAAAGATCTATGATAGTGTTGGATTTTTCCCCGGTAGTCTGTCTTTCCCATTTCTCACACAGTTACCTTCATAGCTGCCAAGTAGTGTCTCCTCCTTTCTATACAGTACATAACATACTCAGGACTGCTGATCGACCAAATCTTCATTCACCAGCTCCTTCTAGCTAGATACTGACATCTGATGGTTAAATAGAAAACATTAATTTGCCAGACTCTCCATTGCCTTTCTGTCATTGATAGATGTCTTCTGATGGAAGAAAGATTTTATTCTTGGCTTTGCAACATACATCATGCCTGTGATAGTCAGACAGTGCATGGGCATTCCCATGTCATTGAGTATTTGTACAACCATGCGAGACATCATTGGCTGTTGCTTGTGGTTATCCCCAAGGCTTTACGTTAAACTACCGTGCCACTGGCAGCAAATAATACAAACTATGTAAAAGGAATAGGTGGAGTAAAGCTTGTAAAAGCATTTTGTTGGATGCTGTATTGTCAATGACATCTTGGTGCACACTTAGGTTGATTATTTCAACTTGCATGTTATTTGTTGCAGCGTGTTGACACTTTTTGAGTGCTGCTGTTGACAGGTCTTCTGTCATGTACTGTTTGTTTAATACTTGTAGATTGCTGGAAAATAATGTCCATTATATAATGAAAAAGTTGATATTAATGATAACGATACCATTGAGCAGGGGAGTTAGTGGACACCAGAAACATCAGGTCTAAGCTCTTGATAAAAGGATGAGCTGAATAATTGATTTTGAGAAAGTCTCCACATGGATGCTTTTTCCTTCAGCAAAATAGTAGACTGTGAATGGGCATCAGCTGGTTTTATTAAACCAGTTGTCGTTTGAAGAAATAAAAACAAGACATCCAAAACGTTTGGGGCTATATGCCAATAGCCAGGACCTTGTCACACCTCTGTCACTGAACGATGACATAACAGTACTCATTATTAATAACTGGACATGTTTTTTGTTTAAATTAGTAGCCATATTTTTCAATGTGGTCAATTGACATCAGATGTATGTTTTCAGAAAATCCTCTGGACGATGGCGGCAGCTACGTTAGATAAAGGTATCAGGTCTAACGCCCAGATAACAAGGGCTTTACCAAGTTCATGAATGAATATCTGAAATCAGTGCTATTTTTTATCATTCTACTGCTGCTTCATTTCAAACTGAAGGGTTTAAGCATTGTAACATCTCGGCAGTGTTGCAGAAAATGACCAGGCCTAAATGGGCAGTCATGTATGAGAATTGCACGTTGCTGTCACCTTACTGAGGATGTCGATTCCACCTTTGATGCAATTTTACTCTAGGATGACTTGTGACTTCCTGTCTTGTCTGCTGCTTTGAGATGCATGTCTATGTGTTGCATTCATAATATGAACATGTTTTTGGTAGCCTGTCAGGAAGTTGGATTTGCTGCATTATGTTTTGCAGCCCTCTCCGTATGTTCTGCCTCTTCTGCTTCAGATAATTTAGCTCATGGGCTCCAGAAGGTTTTCCAGTTTAGGCCTAAAAGTTCTATCTCACATCACAGACTGCTCAAGTTTTTAATGCCATAGTGCCCAAAGTTACAGTGTCCTTATAATAGACAACATTCTTGCACCATAACAGGAGAACCGGAATTGAGAGATATGATCTGCACACATTTGTCCCATACATCTCAGACTGTTGCTAGCTCCTCGCTTCACAGTAATGGCAAGCCGGTCTGGTATCACAGCTATTGAAACAAACCATCCTATAAACTTGATATTAAATACTTATAGATACTCACGTGCCGGAATTATTACTTTTCCGTTCTCTGTGTTGTATTCACTGGTTGGTTCTCCTTTTGATTTGTAAACCCCAGTAAATATCAACAAGCCTTTGTACACAGATAAGTTGGTCTAAGCAATTGCATCTACTCAGTCATGTCCAATGTAATCTTCTGAAGCGTCTGAGGTATAAAAAAATCGCATCCTGATTATCTGTGATGGATTCAACTAGCTGCAAATTTTGTAAGGTATAATACCATTTTGATAACGCTGGAAGCTGGCATTCCATCTTGTTCATTTTTTTCTTTGTTATGATGGAGACTAGTCTGTATTTTCAGCTTAGGTTTTCCATATCCCTTCTCTTGGAGACAGCTACACTGTCTCATTTTTTACTTGATAAAGACCCAGCCACTCCAGGTTCCAAAAAATATGCAGTCAGAATCATCAGGAAAATCAATGTCGTATGTCTCTGAAAATTCTTGTCTCAGAAATCTCCTCCTCTATCACCAACCAGAACCTGGAAAACACTTCACTGTGCTATCAATCTTCAAGTATTCATTTTAAGTCTCTGTTTAACATATGCTGATGCAGCATTGTGTAAGAGTAAGTTTTAGAGGAAGTTCTTAATAACTTTAGACATTTTTAGGAGGGAAATTAGAACTACTCAAAAGAGATACATTTGATAGCATTAAAAGCATGTGAAAGACATGTTAACTGTGAATCTCTCTACAAACAGATCAGATTCTATTCTGAATTTTTTCAAAAGACATCCAAACAGTACTTATGATGGTACATGCAATGAATCAGGAAGGTAAATATTATCGTTTCAAAAATGTATTTCTGTTTATTCATTGATAAAACAGAAGGAGACCACATGCACAAATTCAGTTCATCAGGATGATGTGGAGTGGAAGGCCAAGCTGTCCTAATTACTTGTAAATTGAGTCATCAGAATTGACTTATGCATGATCTTAGGCATAAAATCTTCAAAGGGGAATGTTGAACATTTCTCTTCATTTACTGTAAATAAAAATCTTTCCTCCCCTGTTTCTTAGAGCCTCTCTTGTCTATTCTGCAATATTCATATTTAAAACTATTTTTGAAGGCTACTGTAAAATAGCGTCAGTGATAAACACAACACACAGCTATTGACTGGTGTGTTTCCTCAATGCTCTCTGAGGCAGCTTATGTCACTGGGATTCACCAGCGTTTGATGTCTGTTAGGAAGCTGTAGGAATTAAAGCTGCATCCCACAAGCCAATTTTTATTACTTTAGAAGAACTTTTAGAGGGAAAAGGAAATGGCCTGGAGTTTCTCTGAATGGCATCACACACCAGAAATCATTCCAGACACACATCAATTTAATGACAATTAACAGGGATCGTGTGGTCCCACGTTTACACACCGCGTGTGTCCGTTGGCGTTGGCACCACTGTCTTGAGATGAATGGTGAGTCTCGCCCAGTGTCTCCTAATTAGACTCAGCACGCCCTCCCTTCTGTCAGGCAGTGTACAGTGGAGCTCCACATCCAATAATTTTAATCCTTTGATAGGCCTCTCCGATCTGGATTGAACTGCATATATGCACAGCTAATGGAGATCCTGACCACGTCTAGATGCCTGTACCCCTTGGCCATGGCTTAGGCTCTGTTGTCTAACATAGCTTCAGATTTTGATGTACTGGACTGCTAAACTCTGAAGGAGGGATATGGCACTAAAATGAGATCAGGAAGGGAGGGAGGTTTCAGGCACTTTTGTCAGCACCCGTGTCAGCTAGGCTGCCAACACACTTTCAGTGGATTACAGAGGCCAGAAATCATTTATTACTGAATGGGCTAGCTTAAGGTGTTACATTTCATGTGCTTCTGTAATATTTCTCACAGCATCCTCAAAACGTCAAAAGAACATTCAGCTTTTAATGATGATTATAGTGCAATTGGCATTCACCACAATGAAATATGAGTAAAAATAAAAATCATCTTTTGCTGACAAAAATTTTTGCATTATAATTGTCTTAATACAGTACTACTCCATTAAATCATTTTAGTACATATAACTTTTCTTAAGAGTAAGAATCATTAAAACAATCTATATATTCTTTCACATGGCACTTCTGTACAATTGTAAAACAAACTGAGGCATTAATGGCATGTTAAAAGCCAGAAACATGTACTGTAGTTATGGAATTATTGAAAAGTGAAACAAACTGCCAAACAGGACACCAGTTTCCCAGGGCCACATATCATCCATATTTCGACTGATAGACGGTGTCAGTCTCTGTTTATTTAAGAGTCTTTCCTCTTCCCATTTGATTGCTCGCCATGTTATGTATCGTGAAATGCAGCCTTTTATTCATAAATCATCACTATGGTTTCGCTGTCATTTTTAATTTCCTGTTGCTATGAGTAAAGCAATACGGTACTTGTCGCTTCAGTTTGGCAAGCAGCGTGTTAGAGAAATATGGAGGAGGTCCATCAATTCTGGAACATGGCTGTTTTTTTATAAGCCACCGCATGAAGGAATACTGTGTATGCTATGTTGACACGTTATGGGAAAAAACTCTCACCAGTGTCAAAGTTAGTGCATGAAATTTCGCATTAATGGCAAAAATAAAATTGAACTAAAAAAAAAATAGCTAGCCCAAACCGTATTCTAACTAGCCAGGCACCCTGGAGTTGTCACACAAGAATGAAGGAGAAGTGTGGGCAGGGGACCCTTCAAAAACAAAATACCTGAAAACGTTGAACCAGTGGTTTCTAGAATCTTCTCTTTTCAACATAAAAAAAGCTTAATTTTCACTCACACCTATGACATATTTGCTCAAGTGTTACCAAAATACAATTCCATCTTTTGACTGATGTCCTGATAAAGTGTGATTGATTACAGAGTTTTTTCTCAAATTCATAGATTTTATGAAGGAAGTTTGCAGAGAAACTGTAATGCGCGGTAGGAAATGCTTTAATATGTAAAGTTAGTTCCTGACTGTGAGTTCGCAACCTTTACCCAGAACGTACTGGAAATTCCACAGTTTTTCTAAACATTGCTACCAAATGCCACAGAAATGCCGAATCACAGTCTCGAAAATGATGTGATTACATAGTTGAGTGTAGAGTACAGCTCCCATCATGACTGGAAAAATTTGCCATATAAACCTCTTGTTACATTAACAGGAATTTTACGCAAGAAATTTCACTAGAGGAGCAATTTTCTCAAGCAAACTGGTGAAATAAGCTTAGAAATGCTGGGAAGGCACCCAAGTCGTTTCTAATTAATCATCTCAGTCAAACTTCGAAAAACACAGATCACCGCAAACATTCTGAGTAGATATAATTCTTTTGTTCTGCCGGATAGCATGCTGTCCAAGACCTCCCTCAACTGGTGACTGCGTTAATTATTGAAAAAAGTGGATGACACAGAAAATCAATGCCTGCCCTCCTAAATATTTAATTTTTCTCATGCCACCACTATGAAGTCAGTGATCACTCACACTGTAGCTTGTTTTCCTAGCGTACGTTTCCTTGAAAGAAATCCATGTTTGATTTAGACTTCAGTGAGCTTCTATGATGTTGCTTTCTATTATAAAACAATTTAGCGGGGTTAAAATGCATGGGGCTAAACACACAGACTCTGATTCCACGATCTAAACATGCTTTCATTTTCAGCTATTTGTTGTTGCCCCTGGATTTCAAATTTTGCCAGATTTGTGTCGTTCGAAAGGATTAAAAGATTTATCATGGCCCCATCGAAATTGTGTTTTCAGAAAAGTTGTTTCGGCGACTTGGCGTACTGCTTCCCACCGTTATGTTTTCGCTTCCATCCTCGTTATTGCGTCTCACCACCCTTCTCATTTCCTCGCCTTCCTCCCTCGCATGCTTAACACCGGAGACCCAAAGGTGAAGGAGAGGTGCCAGGTAAAGCAATTTTGAAGCAATAATTTCATTCCCTCAGAAGACTGAATTTCCAGATGGATTTGGATATGTGCCTGTAGGTCTTAGCTTCAGAGAACCGGGTTGCCCAGTTTGCTGGTGCAGGAGGCCCTGTTCAATTATTTAAAGCTCATCCTAGAGGAACAGGACCCCTCTGTGACCTCTCTCCTAGGGATACAACCCCGCCTTTGGCTCGGAAGCTAAACGAATGTGGGTTGATAAGCACCCGTGGAGCTCTGTGAACCCTGTCATGCACAATGTGTGGCATTAAATAGTGGGAAAAAATCAGAGGTTAGACCTGAAGGCTGCCTCTGTAACTTGAAGTCATTGGCATTTTCCTAGTGTATCTTCCAGCCTGGCTTCAGTAACACCCACTTAACATTACACATTGGAGCTGGAGTATTTTATACTGTGAGGCACTTCTGAAATTTTGAATTACATTAGCGCTGCGGATGTTTACGATAAGAACAACTTAGCCGTCTTGGAAGGGCAACGATGGGGTTAAGATGAAGACTGAGATCTGATGCTGCTTGCATGTTATGTGTTTACTTATCAATGCACAAAGGAAGCACGTGGTTATTCTTAAAGCATGGTCATTTTCTCCACACTAAACCATCTGGCAGATCAGCATCGTTGTTTCACAACTCCAGTGGTACGGGTTCAAGCCTGGCCTCAGCACTGCACAAGTGAAACTGGTGAATTTTCTGCAGATTTCCACCTGCAGTCTGGACACATACTCCAATGAGTTGCCCACGGTGACTGTGCGTGGTGTGACAGACATGCATTTTGTCCGTGACGTCCTTTGCCTCATGTCCTCCGCTTCCAGATCATCGCAACCCTAAATTTATTTTTTTAAAAGTGAAGGTTAAAAAGAGTAATCAGAATCATCTGTCCATCCTGAGAAAGCTGTATTGTTGGTCTGGGCTGAACTGGGAAAAAAAGCAGGAGGACCGAGGAACGGATGCTTAAGGAGAGGCTGACAAAGACAGACAGATCTCGGTTGTTTATCTGTGCTACGAGCTCTACAGCGATGTCAGTTCTCAGCAAGTCAAGGGATGAGAGTAGCTAGGGTCACAAGACTGAGCTGACTCAGTCACTCAGTGGTTTTGTCACCACAGCAAGTGAACAAGTCCTCTGCATGTTCTGAACAGCCGCATTTTGTAGTCTGCCCACATTGTATTCCCGTACTCTCACAAATAAAAAAAAAGCACCTATAGAAAATGACTGAGGTGGTTAAAAACAAGCCCCATAAATACAGAGAAATATGCAAAATATATAAGCATTCAGATATGCATAAGCACAATTAACATAAGCTTTTACTGAGCAAGTCTAAGAATGTGAGGGAAGTGACCAAATGAAAATGAACCTTTTTCTGGTTGGTTCAGAGCCGCACCTGACAAGGAGTTTTCTGACAAGCCTTCCTCAGTTAGCCAGGCCAGATTAGTTTTGCAATGAAAGAATACACAAAACCACGTTTCTGCAGCTACTGCTTATGACATCCTTGCTCTGTTTGTTGCTCACCAAGCGACGTCACAGTGTCTCAGAAAACACATTAGTATACTTTTGCCATATGTACCTTTTATTTCTGAACTGAAATTTTACGTACAACATCTGGTTCAGCGGGTCTAAGCCTCATGAGATATTTTAAAGTATGTTTGCGAGAAATTTTAAAACATGTCCTTCCCAAGGTTTGCCTAATAGACTTGAGATCCTTCCCGTGTAGATTGTTGAACAGAAATGAACCGTATTCTTAATTTACTTGAACTCTAGTTGCACCCTAGGCTAGATTAAGGCCCGGGCCAGTGGGGCAAGTGCCCTGGGGCCTCGGACTGCAGGAGGCCTCCAAGCCTCAGGCTGTGAGTGGTACGTGGTCCAAGACATCTAAAGGAAGCTGAACACCAGGGCCCACAGTACAAACAGCGTGAGCTGACCACAAAGCCCCTGGGTACATATAGCATGAGCTCACCACTAGGGCCCCTCAGACCCCTCAGTGTTTACAATATGAGGGCCCCTGGGCTCCTTTGTGTATAAAATGTGATCTCACCACTAGGGCCCCCCAGACCTCACAATGCTTATAATGTCAGGGCCTCCAGACCTCTTGGTGTTTAAAAAGTGAGCTTACCACTACGGGCCCCTCAGTGCTAACAGTGTTGGGGTTCTGGAGGCCCCTTGGCACTTAAAAGTTTGAGCTGACCACTAGGGCCCTCAGAACCTTCAGTGTGAGGAGGAAGGCAAGAAAGACAGCAGTATATGAAAGCTGGGAGGGATGGGGGCACTGGGGGGTATCCAAAAAACATGTGCCCCAGGGCCTCATGGGACCTTGCACCCAGCGCTTGGTTTACCAAGATCTCCTCAGATCCCATGATACAAAAAAGATGTCAAGTCCTAGCAGATTTGAAATACTCACTGCTCTATTGCACAAACATAAACCCTTTGTGTAAGAAAATCAGTCAGTTAGACCCAGGTGTTCTATTCCGAATTAGCTTTCATTTTAGACCCAGTTTTCTTTCTTTCATATAAAACTTGTTGCAAATCTGTGAACATGTTGCCAGTCAGAAGTAATTTTCAGTCCCCCGTATCTGATTGCATTACTCATTCCTCCACATAATCTCCTGCACAATGCATTCTTAATGCATCATTTTGATTTTGCTGAGCTAAAATAGGTCTTTTGGCCTCTCTCATGACCTGATGAAGTAATCCTCTCATAGGGGTCAACGACAAGCTGAAGACCTACTCAGCTGAAGTTTAATTCCTTCAGACAGCATTGAACACAGAATACTACGTTATTAAATGTTGAAAAATACTCTGTCATAAAAAGTGTGCCATGGGCGTGCATATATACAATCAGTTTTAACAATCTTCATTGTCTGCCCAAGAATTTTGCACAGTACTGAACATATATGAAAGACCGATGCCAATGGGTTGGTGAGGATAATTACAGTATGCAATTTTCAGAAAATCCAAACGTAGTAGGGCATTTTGTGGTTCCCTTAAAACAATCACTCCACCCAGAGACGTTATTCCCTTTATAATGTTCAGACATTATATTGTGTGATACAGCATTTAACCATTGATCTCAAATTCAATAAATAAAATATTAAAAGCCATAAAGTGGCAATTAGCATGTATGCTACAGCTTTATTAAAGTTCTGTAGCTAATGTACCTGTATGGACCCATTGAGAATATTATGGGCTGTTTAGTATGTGAAGCAAGGTCCATTGTTCATTCTCTATGAAGTTTAACTGAATTATTTATGTAAAAAGTTAGCCCGGATTGCTCCAGATAATGCCTTTGACAAGCATAAGGGTTAATTTTTTTTTTTGTATCATTTGCGATATCAAAAATTTAAAGAAGTTGTCCTAGGGGAGGCGAGCCCGGGTGAAAAGTCGTAACGTTCACAGTGGGTATCATATACGCCTCCGTAGAAGATGAGAATTCGGAGGAGGCTGGGAGTGCAATTTGAACATGATGTCTCTCCCTCCCACTTGGCCTGAAGGACGCTGGGTCTGATGATCTGTGCTTAATCCCCAGCGAGGACCTGTCTTCAGGTATAGCTGAGGACCCGACGGTCTGGATAAGGGAGATGCTCGCCACCAAACACCGCCACCTCTTTCCGCCAGGTGAACATTTGCTCGTAATCAACCAATGTCTTGGCAAAATGTCAGCACAGATGGGAGAACCTATTACCCTGTGCTCTCCTTCCATTGTAAAGGAAGTCATGTGCGATTATTTGAGTCTTTCTCGACATGCCAATCCATACTGAGGACACATTACGGCGAAAACCTCAGCAGGGTCAACACATGAAAGAACCTGCGGAGTGGCTGTACGTTTAAGCAGCAGCCACCAGCTACCAGCTAATGAATATGATTATTCTCATATTATTTCCTTCGTGATTTCTAGCCATCCCACAGGACATCTCTGTGCTATAATGGTTTTAAACATTATTTGTTTTTAGTATTTATAACTATATTGTCTTTATAATTACGCTGATATGCACACATTGCTTAACTCATCATGTTGCAAAAACATGTTTTGCCCCGACTATATAATTGTTATCTTTACCGCAAATGAAAAAATTGAAAACCATTAAAACTATTAAAATGCCATCTGTTCACGAGTGAATCCCCATTAACGCAAATTAGTGTCGATGCTCTCCACGCCCCGGTCTTAAACTAAATAAAATAAAATACGCGACGCATGCAGAAATGTGTGAAAGAGTTGCCTGAGCTGGATTACCAGTAGAGGTAGGCCTGCTCAGAGAATTCCGAGTGTTATCACCACAAACAGCTTTCTGAAACGTACAAAAGATGCAAACATTTACATGGTACTAACCTCAGAGGGTCTGGCATCATCAGCAGGTGCAATTATTTTTACTGATATCTGTTGATATTTCTTATTTACATTAACAGTCCTCAAAAAAAAGGAAATATTTACTTCACATTACGTTCATGTAATCTCCCATCTTTCCTATAATTTGCATGTTGTGTTAAGTATTTGAAAGCAAATATGAAGGTAAATAGGGACAGCGTTCTTTCGATAAAGCACATGTTGTCTGATTCTTGTTTTAACGAGGGAATGTCTATGACCGAAACCTTGTGTCTGAGCAAAGCAGATGGACGATGACACGGGCCAGTTCTCCACAAGAGGACATCGTGAAGAACACGAGCCAGATGCTTCTACTCTCCTGCTTGTGGAGCTTCGGCCCAGGCCAGAGCTCAAAGTTCATTTTGCGCTGCACCGAATTAAAATCTGTTCTCTGCACCACAGCTAACTCCGTCCGCAAAGCCGATGTTATGCACAGGAAAGAAAAAATTAATTAAAATCCAACTGTTAATAGTTTGTTAATGGGGTGTCTTATCTCAGATTCTACAGTCAAGTCAAGCAAACCTTAAGACAGGCAGGCTGTGATGCTAAAATATGCTCTTAGCCTAAATAGCCTTTACAGCTGCTTTACACTCTGTTCTCCTTTTATGGGACGTGCCTTTATATCCGTCTTATTAAAGCATTGTAAAGTGTATGTAGGGAAATCCGGTTAGGGAGTCTTTAGCATGTTTACAGTAGCCTAAAATCTATGCAATAGCATTATAACCATTTGTTAAGCCCCAAGTGATTTTAGTTCTTTTTTCCCTAATAGTGTTCATGCCACTTTTATAGGGGGCTGTGATTATATATAACTATACATATATTTACATATACATATATAATTTATATGTAGATGTATCTAAGAAACATGTTTGCATTGTTATCAGTGACATGTACTTTGTGCTAAAATTATAGTCACTAAACCTATTCAGAATTATTTATAATTCAATACGAGGCAACAACAGCACCGTGTTAAGGGTTTCTGCTTACACTGTAAAAGTGGGTCGACTGGTGGTGATGACTCATGAGGATGTATCTTTAGTTCATAACCGGCAATAAAAATAATTTTTCCCCATGACGAACGACACTAAGAATTACATACCACACAAGCTGCTTGCAGATGATCACATTTGCAGTGCAAAGGCGAAGAAATGCTGCTGCCGGTGACCCAGGAATATTGATGCTGTGGAAGACAATTTCGATTCACTCCTTTTGAAGCAAAATGGCTGAGTCACTCAAAAGTGCAGGGTGCAGGGTTTCCAAATGCGGCACGAGTATTGTCTGTCTCATTTTCGAAATGTGGGATAGGCTCAAATTTACTGTAATACCTCAGAAAGGATTAGAAGAAAATTTAATCGGAGATCTAGGATGGACTGGCATTCCATCTAGGGTACTCCATTCTGTATGCCCTGTGCTTGCTGAAGCAGGCTGAGTAAGCATCAATATCTAGCTAGCATAGACATATAGCCGTCTTCAGTTTTGCCTCTATTTGCTAAAAGTGCTATCATCTACAGACAAAGATATCAATAGAATGACAGACCACATTGTTTTGGTAAAGCTGCGTCGATTGAGCGAGCTTATAAGCTAAATCAAATTTGCTGAAATGCCTAGCTAACATGCTAAAATATTATTGCTCCATTGTCTTTCATTTCAGTCTCGACACAGTCTCTAATGAGAGCAGACTAAATCGGAAAGCTGTTCCAATTATCTCTGCTATGTTTTCATTCAATCCGTACCCATGTAAAGTACGACTCGTGACCACAGAAATGAACCGCGAGGAACTGCATATTCATACGCAAACTCACAAGTTGGCGGTATGTGCTTAAATCGATCTGCCCTCTCCCAACCTATGCATGGGGTGTTTGTTCTCCACACGGTCCTCAATGGACGGACATTGTGTCACAGTGTGACAGCAGCTTACCTCATTAAGGCTCCTTAGTGCAACACACAGCTGCGACTGCACAGACTCTTTGAGCGCAGTGCTCAGTGCCTGATTACTGTCATGTCGGGTAAACTAAAAGAACCTTCTGGAGAGAAGAACGGTGGAAGGACCACAGCAGAACCACTTTAGAACCACCATGAACATATCTTCTGGCATTAACTGAGCAAATAAAATGAACAAGCCTAAAGTTCAGTGTCAGGCAACAGTTTACAGAAGAGTTCTCCCACAAATGTTTTCATGTGATTTATATGTATTCTGTATATCTTTTTCTCAATTTCCTATGTCTTAAGCTACTCAGAGAATGAAACAGGCAATCAGACCATGAAGCAGTACACCAAACTCTTTCCTTCTTTATTGTATTAGCTAATCACTACAAAGATAAAACTTCACGAGGCTAGGGTTGATCATGCAGAATAAAAATCAAGTCCGCACTGGTGAGTGACATTGTAAATCTGCCAGTGTTGAACTGAGCGTATGGCAATTTATGTATCTGCATATATCGGGCCCAACAAAATAAAAGTCAATAATATCCACACAGCCTTGAATTACACTTTTTTCCACTCTCAGTTCTGTTGAAGGGGACCTTGGTCTGACTTTGCAGGCAAGATAGTTATGAGTTTGATCTGGGCTGCCAAGACCGACAGAAACACTCTATACATCGTGAGGAGAGATACACACTTAATGGGGGGGGCATTTTTGCCCTCCAGAAGTCCTTGTAAACATGACAGCACAGCACTGTCCTTCACGGGTAATAAATACGTCGATAAAGTGTCGAGCACACGAGCACCCAGTTAACCATTCGTCTAACTATCTGTTCCCTAGTGATCCCTTTTGCGGAGAACCATTTACTGGGCCAATAAGTGCCTACCAGCTGACATTTATGAATAAAACATAAATTATATCATAAGCAGAAATTGCTTGACAGTTATCTGTGTTTTAAGTGTGCTTTAAACTATCTAGATAATCCTTCTCCCTTTCAGACTTTAAGATAAAAGGAGACCCTAAGTTTTATATTTTATAGCTCAGGTGTGGCTTTGCATGCTGACAAAAAGAAAATGATGAAACTGCATGAATATGTTTAAGTTAAGGTACTGGGAGCAAGGATATGTGATGGATGTATAGAGACAGGTCCTGCATAGAATCGCCTGAAGTTGTTTGTTTAAAACTTTGAAGGAAAAAAAAAACTGCACGTTGAGATGATTTGTCAGAGGTGAGCACAGCAGTAATGTCTGACAGCATCAGCATTTTAATATTAAAAGTTGAGTTTTTCTGTTGGATTCGTCGTTTTGGGTCACGGCATTTCCAGAATTGTAAAGAACAGGGGTGTAGGTAATATGTATGGCCTTGTGGGACTAGTGGAAATGAAGCATAAACATGCAAGAAATTATATTTTAGTGTTGTTTAAATCCCATCACCTTGGTACATTCATTTAAGGCTAACCGGAACTTTTTCGATCAGTTGATTGAGCCCAGGTTGAACATCGGTTCTAAAAAAAAATGGCAAGGAAAATGCGTTCATGCACCGGGCTCCACACTAGTCAATTCTCTGGTGTTCCAGTACACACCCTATTCTGCAGTGTTCCTGTCAGGCACTTATCTTGGTCATGACAGTCCAAAATGTTTTTTTCCAAATGTAAAGTTATTTCATGACAGGTCTGTCTTACAATTTTGCATTTTAATTAAATCCATTTGCAGATTATTCGAGTATATGAAAATGTATTTATCATTATAAATAATTTGTGGGTCGACTGAATGGAAATAAAGTGTATATGTAGAAAGATAAATAAGACATATTGCTTTTCTTGGCAGTCAGTTATGGTTCCATACTATTTTAATGTGCATGAGTCTTGACGCAGCACTGTTGGTCTATTTTAAGCAGAAAAAATGTGTTTGTTTCTGTTATTTTCTTAAGCAATTTCTGTTTCAGTGAAAATCACATATCTACCCTCATCTTCTAAAATTCATATTATCGGAATTTTTTAATTAGCTAGTGCTCGCTGTTAAAATTATCACACATGCAGATCAGTATCACATATACAATTATGCCATTTTTAAAGTTGCTTTAGAGGATGTGTTGTTACATTAGAGTGTTAATGTGTTAATGTTGATTTTAAGATTCCTCCACTTGACTTGGGTGAAGAAACTCCAGCCAAATTGTGAATGGCAGATGAGCAAGGTCAGAGACTGGCTAACTTCTTTTTGGCGCAAAAAAAAAAAATCAATGACAGTCCAGAGTGTAAAGAATACATTTTGAGGACTACAAAAAAAAGTTCATTACCAGTTAATTATAGAACCCGGAATGCAAGCCAGAGAGAACCTGAGTGCTGGGCTGTCATCGGCAGCTTAAGGGACATCTCTTACAGCCTTTGGCTTCGGTAACATACTTCCAGCTTGATGGTTTTCCTTGTGCAATGTTCTGTGGCACTCATTTCAGCCAGCACATGAACAGCTCGCTGTGAACCTACTTTATTCTAATAAAACAGCCTTTCCGGTTGGCGTAAAACAATTTGCTAGAATCACTTCATCCGCGGTGTAACACATGCCAAGGGGTAAATCCAACAATGACTTCCCCAAGTGGCTATAAATGTACATTCTGCAGACTTTACCAGCCCCCCCCCCCCCCCCAACACACACCCACACCCACACCCACCCCCACACACCCCCCCCCCCACAACTCGAAAAACAAAAAAAAACAAAAAACACAAACAAAAAAAAAAAA
>JAACJT020000033.1:1881934-1941694 GCA_009936485.2 Gymnarchus niloticus | reverse complement strand
CGGGCAAACCAAACACTGAATCAAACTTCACACACACACACACACACACACACACACACACACACACACACACACACGCACACACTCTTAGATCTTGAAATCTAAACAAAACCTAAAAGCAAAGCAAAAAGATCAATTTGGTTAAATGAGAAAAAAACACTACCCTGATAAAAGTGCGCTGATTACTCTAATTAAATTTATGGTATCTCATCATCAGAAATGGCTGCTGTCTTCACAAAAATACTGTCTGGGCTACTACAGTAAAATTAATAGACATTTTTGCATATAGAAGTATAGAAGTATCTACAAATATAGTATATATAGAGCGAAATGAAAATTTGTGCATTGTAGATCTTTTGATATCTTAAACCAGTTTAAGAGGTAGTATTTTGTGTCAGAACAAATACTAAATTTATCGACTATTAGAATCTGTAATTAAATCAGCCTCTGAGATGTTTGTGTTTTTAAGACAACCTACTATTTAGAGGACAAGTTGTTATTTTGAGGAGCTACTGCATCCAACCTGCACTCCAAAAACACTAATTTTTCATATTTGCTATTGGAAAAATATATTAGTGGAATGCTGTTTGGATTTTAGAGGTACATATACAGTTTTTGAGGGATACTTTCTGCGTCAACACCCTTTGAATAAGACAAGCCGGTGGACCGAATCCCATCTTTATATCTGCTGAAACCAAGCTAAGCAGAAAAGGTCACATTTCTTATTTGTGTCCCATTTACAATAGCGAATCAACAATGCTTTTTACAAAGCAATCCAAAAGTGATCCTGTGACAGTATTGGAAACAGCTTCCTGTGTGCGCTCCAAAGAAACAGTGAATTGCTTCTATAAATACATCCTACCTTTTATTCAAAGGAAATGTGCTATATGAATCATAACCTCACCTGTCAGAAGTGAAGCAAGTCTAATCTTTATACAAAACAAGCAAAAAAATAAATAAATAAAACAGCCAATTTAACTGCACAAAAAAAAATATATGGGAGCATCTAAATAATTAAAGTTATGGCTTTTAATTCCGGTTAGAATTGCAATTTAAATGTATGCTTGCATTTGCCTGCTTACAATGTATATGTATTCTGGTATGTTGACACTAAAGATGAAATATTGAGTCGCTGAACTCGACCTGTGTTTCACCACCATGAGGAGTGCTCAAACTTGGTTATAAGCCTCCATAAACTGTAATACTGGTATCATTTTGCCATTAACTGGTAATGGTAGTTGTGTATTTTTTCCATACTTGTTCCTACATCACAAATGACAACTTTATTAGAGCTACCACATCGACCACTACCGAGACTCCAGGGCCTTCCAACAAAGCAATTTTCCAGTCATAAGTTACAGAAATGAATTGCAAATATCTATTCTCCATTCCCATTTGAAAGTATTTTTCCTGCCCAGCAATAATCACAGACATAAAACAGGGCAGTTGATCAGTTATGTGAGAATAAAGAATTTAAGTAAATGTTAACAAAGCATTCAGCGAGTACCACGGCTAACACAAAGACAAGTGCCATACCTCACTGTCATGGTGTGTGTACATAATTCGGTACAGCGGAGGGCAAGTCGGGAAGTTTCCCCTTTAAAAGCGGGTTTGTCTGACTTTAAGGTGATAATGTTCCGTCTGGCAATCCAGACAACCGTTGGCAGTCAAGAGTGGGAGAGACAGCTGTACGGGCCACACAGCAAAGGCTATGTTTACCCTCTAGCCTGACAGGGGCAATAAGATAAAGAGGGATGTAACGTCAGTGTGTTTACCTGCACTTAAAAGGTGATAAACATGTTATCCCATGCCTCCAGACTCTGATATTATTACTTGGAGTGCTGTTTAGCCCTTTCGTTTTCTTGTGCCGAGGATTGTTAATGAGCAGCAGTTTTCCGGCTTTTTCAAAAGTTTACGATAGGATTCATGCGTGAGCCATCCAGGATAAGACAGACACTCTCAGAGAAGCTGACTTTCCTGTTCCTTAGGGAATCCAGCTCAGCTTCGGTCTTCTTCTTTAGACCATTCCGTTTGCTCCATCCATTACACAACGCAGCACCACCAAGATCAGGTCAAGGACTGGACTATTATTTTTTATTAATAAGCATATTAATATTATTTTGCCAGATATGTATGACTTACTGCATATAATTGGTAGATATGCAAATCTTCCCTGAAGTAGCTGAACCATTTACAACAGACATATATATAGAAAGGGGCAATTTCTTAAATTGGTGACATTCAGTCTGATAAATGGTATAGCGTGCTGACCTCTGAGGTAATGCCAAAATCTATTAAAAGTGCCGTGCAGCGAAATAAGGCCACTCATTTGACTCAATGACCTTTTTTTCCATTCATTACAACAGTGGAATTATATATACATATATATATATATATATATATATAAAACACTATAACACCAAGGTGCTATTTTATACAGAAATAGTCGTGCTACATAGAGATTAGAGATTAGAAGGCTCAGCTCGTATCCCAGCCTGTACCCAAACATTAATAAGCAGACTTTCGGTTCACGATGGAGTTTAATCAATAAGTAAGACACTGATTGCAGTTGCAGGACTCAGAAGGTAAGGGCAATTTCAGTGCTTTTGTCATATAAACGCAGTAGCACAGCAGGCAATGGGGATGTCGTTAGGTGGATGGCCAGAAACCTCGTACATAAAAATGCACAGCATTAATGTCTCATCATAATGTCGTGCTGATTGCTTTCCCAGAATCCCCCCCAGTACCACCCCCCTGCTTCATTTGAATACATTTAAATGTCAAAGGGGAGGCACCAAGGAGACTGCAGTGCTAATCGGTTAGCAGAAGCAAAATGGCAGGTTTAAGATGTTCTTGTCAATCAAGGCATTTACGTTTTTTTCCCAATGCCCCAGAAGGCTCCTCCGGCTTCACAGCTCACATTCTGCCGCATGGCCATTTGCTGCTGTAACATCTTTCATTTCGAGGCCATGCCCGCATCCGCCCGACCAACATTTACCATCCCCTCCTTTGCCACCTAATGTGTGATGGTACTGTGTGATAAACTGCGTCACACTATAATTTTATTTTTTTTATCTTAAAGCTGCGTTCCCAGTTTGCCTTCAGCGTGCTGCGGCAAGCGAACATCTGCCTTAAAATGGCTTACAAATCGTTTTTCACCAATTAGCTTGGCCCCAGCTAATGGTTTATTGTGCTGTGTGTCTCTTTGGATTGTGGATTATGGATACGGGCCACGTCTTATGGTCTCTAATTTTTCAAACTGATAAAAAATTCAGTACTGTGTGAAAAGCAGTGAATGTTTAGTTCGGAAGCCATGGGCCATTAATAGATGAGAATACACACCCATGCTTTTCATAGGGACAAACCTAATGGCTAGGGTCAAATCTCCTTTGGGGGCCAGAGGATATTTGTTCACACCTAGCATTTAGCATTACAAGAATTTTCCCTGCACTGGGTTGGATCTCAATTTAAATTGCATGTATTAATGTACAGTAGTGTACAGAAGGCTAATAAGATAAAACCTTGGTGTAGGTCATGTGATTTAGCCTGCCTGCAGGGCGACCAAGAAGTACACAATTACCACCAGCAGAGAGGAAACACACACACACACGCAGCTCAGCATACGTAATGACCTTGTGAACATCTCAGTATATGTGTCTTAGTCTGATGCAATCTGACACATACTTTATATGCTGATTTGCAATCTAAATGTGCCTTTTTATGGAATTCTGAGCAAAATGGTAATGGGATAGAAGCTGGAAGAATTTCTCAAGCTTTGAGATGGTCTGTCATGTTGACCTCTCTGAGGTGATGCACAAAGTTCCAGGTACTGTTCAGAGAAAACATGGCTGCTTGTGTGACCCTTTGACCTTTTCACATTGATTATAATAGTAAAATTGCTTAGTTAATTAACTAATATTATTTTGAAATTCAATGTGCTGGTAAAAATACCATCAAGGTATCTTACACCACTGTTGCTTAAATAAAACTATTTAGATATCAATAAAAAAAGAAACTTACGTCTTTGGTATTTAATGTCCTCATTACACAAATGATCTTCCACTTTGTCCTTTTAAATATATGTTGAATGTGAACCATAAACGTCTTGGAGGAATAATAAATTCCTCTTTGAAATTTTTATAAAGACGATGATTAATATCGCCCAACATAACAGAATTACGGGGCCTTTATGTAAAACAGAAAAGTGTCATGAAATAATCTCAGAAGAGAACACATAATGATACGAACAGCTTCAAATGTGTGTGTTTTTTTCCATTCCTCCTCCCTGCACATTTACATTTTTGAATATTAAACACGAAACCAAAACGCGCTGGGAAAAGAAAGGGCTAAGCTCTTGAAGAGCGAATTGACTGAAAAGTTAAAGGTTACCCTCGGTCTGAAGCGTGGAAAGGAAGTCGGAGAAACAAAAGGACCCAATCAAAAGCTCTGGCATCACATCAGAGCTCCCTCGAGCACCAGGTGGCAAATGGATTAGTGAGGCCTGCCAGCAAGGCATTACCAACAGGATGCTATTGAGCGATCATAGGGGTGCATATTAGTCAATCACACATTCGTACCGCACTCTCTTTACGTAATGAGTGCAATACAGTCTGATCTTTCACATGTACAGCATCATCCATTCCTGAGGCGTTACTCACACCCAGGTGGTGTTGCTTGGAACTACGATTAGCCTGCAGTGTATATATGTGTGTGTGTGTTATTTTCCTCCATCACAGGAAAAATGATGCCGTAGAGGCAACAGTGAGCAATAGAGAGTATAACATCGTCGTAGTCCTTTTCATTTCATCCAAGTTTATTTCGGATTGGAATGCAAGCGGGTAAAAACGGAAAGTTCTGGTGGACATTGGAAGGCAATAAAATTCATTATAAAATAAAGATTTTTAAAAAATATTATGGTTTTAATGTGTTTGAAGTCCCTATTCACACATCTGAAGTATTATTCATAATCATTAAAGAGGTAATATATCACATTAACATTAAAGGATTCATTATAAGTCTCAGAAGCATATGTCTTTGCCAAAAGTTTCACATTTCTCATTATCTAATTTTACAAATTATTTAATGCTGAAATTTTTGATAAAAACGGATGCGCAGATTTGTTGAAAAACAGACACGCGGAGCAGGAAACGTCACAAACTTGAGCTTTAGCATAAAAAGACAACAAGACTATCTGAAACCAGGCCTGGAGAAGCCGCTTTTCCACAACTTTCTATTTATAGGCTCTTTGTTCTGGGGTGAAATAAATCTGAGTGCAGCCACTGGAATATCCACCATGTTACCAGAGCTATTATTCTCATCATAGTAAAATTTGTGTGCTAATCAGTCTGCCTTTGTCTTGGGCAGAAACTTCTTTTTGCCTAATTTCATTAAATCTCCTTAAAGTAAATAAATTCCAGTAAGAGTAAACACAAATCCTTGAAACAGTCTGGATGCATCCCTGGTGACTTTATTATATTAAAAATGGCAATAAATTAATTGTGGGAAGGGGTTTATTTTAGCTGTTTTTGCATCCACTGGCATTCTAAGAAAAAACAGCAGAGATTCTCATAAGAGACAGGTAACTGAGGTAGCTACCATCACTTTCAAAAAAAAGCAACCCATCCTCTGAAAAATAGCTTTTTTTTTCCAAATCTACCATGATTTTCTAAGTCATTGTTAATTTTCTGTGTAGTAAGACATACATATTTACATCTAATGAATGTTATTATATAGTGTGTGTGAAATGGGAATATTAATTTTGAATTTTTATAGGTGTACTTTTAGTAAGGCCCTTTTAATGTTCAATGAATGTTAATTTGTGAATATTCTTTAAAAATTCTGAAACCCTTTGCTAACTGGCATAAAAGAAGAGCCCTACTTCAACGATATTTTAAGATATCCTGCTGGGGAATTTGGACTTTCGACACATTATTGAAAAAAGTAGTAAAATTAACTTAACCATCAGTAGATTTATTCTACATTATACATTTTTTTATTGTTATGCATAAATAATTTTAATTATGGAGGTTTCTTCGAGAAACTATAATTACTATTTACAATCAGCAGTAGAGTGTAGGAAGTATGTATAATTTGACCAAATGTTTTGGAACGTGACTGTAAAGAGAAAAAGTCTGAAGGAATTAATTTGTGCAGATTAGTATATGCTATTACAGACACCAGTGGCCACTGAATTTTGCTGAAGGAAGTTGTAATCGCTCATCTAAAGTGTAAATATACAATACAAGCTTGGTCTTGGTTATTAACTTCAACAGAAAAAAAGTCATAAAAACAGTTTCAGAAAACTGAAAGAATAATGTCATTTAGAATTCATGACATGATCTTGGGGAATATATAATAACTACCATTTGCAAAACAAAAATACAGTTCTTCTCTGCTTATGAGGTAGATCTATGGTTGCAAAGAGGTCAAAAAGGCTTTAAAACTTGTAAGGGCATTGCTATCATTCTTACAACTATAAAATTAATGACTCAAAAATATCCTAAGGGGAGATTTCTTCCATTCCAATGCATTGATATAGGTGTATTCTGTTTATTGTATTATTAAATGTGTTCTTTGATTTGGGCTGGCATGAAAGAAGACTGTAAAATAAAGAATATTGACCTACAAGGATGTGAGCTACCTGTGACGAGCTGCGTATATCAGTCGACTGGAGGATAGCAACCAATGAATGGCTAGCTTTCTATGCTCTCCTATGCATCGGCCTTATCATTAAATAATGCCTCGGCCTCGGATGGACAAGAATGTCAATTCACCCGCAAGTCTGGAGCGCCTTTACGTGTTGCCTAGCACGCGATGCGAAATGGTTATTCGATGGTCCTTGAAACAGCATGCAACTGAACATGAAGAATTAATGACCAGTTCAAGTTAGAAAAAAATTGAATCTGACTGATGTTAGTAATTACAATGCATCACTGCATGAGTCATAAGGCCGGTATATGGAACAATGCTACCAGCCAAAGAATGTACATCAACAGTTAAAAACTGAGAAAAGACATTTTTTCTTCAAATGTGTAAAAAGTTGTGAGGTGAAGCTTAGCGAAAGTTTAATTAGCATGCATTTATTCATTCTCTTATCACATATTTAGCATAAACAATACTCTTTAACAATAAATATAACAAGAATATATTTTTCAATAGATGTACATGCTAAGACAGCCTATTCATTTATCATTTTATTTAAAAATTATCTCTTATTAGAGCCATAGTCTATATCTTTTACAATGTGGACATTTTTAGAAAGGGTAAATGAAAAAACAACAATATTGACTTGTGGAGCGTATAACATTTGGATTTTGTCATCAAGTGTTTATTACAATAATGTGCTTTGAAATTCCTTCATTTTCTCATGTTTTGCTAATTATCCAAATGCAGTAATCCCACTGTAGACATCCCTCTCGTTTTGAAGGCAGCTATGCTCCCTTTTTATGATGAATATTTATCAGGCAATGCAAAGTAGTCTACTCTCTTTCCCCTCCAGGCTAGACAATTTGGACTTCATCAGTGTGTATTTCCAAAGTCTCCTGTAAAGGCACTTCAAAGTAAATGCATCAGGCAGGCTTCTTCTCTGTTCTGGTACTCTCCAATCCCCCCCCCCATTTTTTGATATGTATCAATAAATTATTTCTCATATGGCAGCAAGCTTGATGTCTTACTCAGAGGGTTGATTTTGTTTAAGGGAAAAACTGCTCTTCTGAACAGAAAAATAAGAAACACCCAAATCCTCCTGGAAAATGCATAATCTATTACAGACTATTGTGCAAAGGCCAAAGCAAAAACAAAATATGAAAGAATAACTAGCAAGTAGGATTTGCAATACAAAAACCGTTCTCACACAAATGTGATTTCCACACTGGCATTAAAAGATAACTGTCAGGATTGTAGTTTCTTATAGAGAGTACGTACGTATGGTCAGAAACTTCAGCCAGGTTCAAAAATCCAAACCTATTAGCTAAGGCTACTGTTGAAATACAATATAGTTAATCATAGGCTTTGGAAGTCAGACCTCGTACAGCACCAGCACTGACCATCCATGAGCAAGATTTATTCGAATGGAGACAGATATCCAGTGGTTAGCAACTGTGAAATTATCCAGTCATCATCATAATAATCAGTTTAGAGGTTTGATTTTAATGCAGATGAATTCTCCTTGCCACACTGCAGTCATATATTAATATTTGATTATTTACTAGTCAGTGAATCCTGTTACACGTGCTGTAAAACCTGGGGTGAAGTTAGAAATCTTGGGCCCACTGACATGTTCCGCGGCCTCGTTTACATCTGAGCTGGTTCAATCACTTAGGGCTTCCACCCTGTATAAATCCGTGCATATTCGCCATACACTCTGGACCTGCCATATGCCTAGAACAATTTCATTAGACAGAACTAAAAGCAGCAGTATCAACAAGAAAGCAAGGCCTTTGCCAGAATCTTTATGTGCCTTTACAGTTCTTCATTTGTAGGTAGATTTTTATTTTTTAACCCAAAGGCTGAAACATGCAGCTACAATCACAATTATCCAGCAATAATTATAGAGTTTAACAACCATATTCTGATAATCACATGTAGAGAAGAGAAATATTCAGAATACATTTTTATAATGACATGGAACAGGGTTGACTTTATTTTCACTTCACTGCTGGAAATAATGACATGCTCCTAACAGCGCTGTACAGACTCATGACTTTTTTGAGTCCTCGAAGAAAAGAGCGTTTTGCACATCTTTGAAAACAACGGATTGTGTGATGGATCGAAGGTCATCTGCCTTCATTAGGACCTTGGAAATTAATAATGCATCGGCTATTGTGGACCTGATTGATTGCCCGGCAGACCAGGAATCATTCCCACGTTCTCTCAGCTGGGACTCCAGCCTGGGGATGCTTCCACGCACCACCTGCAAACATGCCCTCTGCTGTGTAGAGGAATCATAATACAGCTATCGCCGAGGAACTCGAGTTTCCCTGGATGGAGTCCAAGGACCAGGAAAGGACACACTCAATTTGTTATGTTTAACATCTCAGAATTCCATAATCGAGGTGAAAGACTCCTTTGGAGCTGAGTGTGAGAGACTACAGTGGAAAAACATTGCGTTTGTGCTTTTTTCCCTGCAAGCTGATTAAAAAAGCGTATAAAATTATATTCAGTGGTACTCATAAAGTCAGGTGTAGGTCAATAGGTCAGGAGTAGGTCAATCGGTCAAGCATACAGTAGGTCAAACTCCAATTGCTTCCAACTGATCAACCACCTGCCTTTCTCCCCACCCACAGTGTTAATATTACACAGCTTCTGACTCCGCCTACAACATTTGCTTTTGCATTCAGACTGTCCCGTGTCTTTAGCCAGCAAGGTCACTGTAAGACACGCTCCGGGCTGCTGACAGTGAACCACATCATGTGACATGGACCTAGAAGGCGGGCAATGGTACTTTATTTGGGGGTAGGAGAGGGGAGGGGTTTAAGAAAACCACCAGGGAGGAAGGAAACCAAAAGAGTCATTTCGGAGTCATTTCAGAGTCATCGCAAGGGGAAATAAGCCCAGAAATATAGAGTGAGCATCAGATTGTGGAATGGCCTACGGGGCACTGGGTTAAGGATCAAGGTCTGGGCATGTCTGCTGGGGGGGGCAAGAGAAAACAAAACTCAGTCTTAAATAATGGCTTGAAAAAAGGCACCGGCAAACTGAATGTTCATGACCCGACCCCAGCCCCTTCACCCACTGTGGTACAGTGACATTACGGTGTTGGTGTTTGCGTAGCAGCTGGGTGACGGCTTATGGGCAGCCAACCAAAGCGGAATAGAACAGGGAGGAGGCCACGGCTTCAGACAACTGGAGGACATTGTTGGGAACGCTCTGCAGCCGTACCAATGGAACATTCCAGCTTTGGGAACACGTGTGAAATGTGATGCATAGCTAAAAGGATAATGATCCCTCGAGCTGTCTAGAAAGGCACATGTAATTTCTTGTACAATATGATGCAGGCAAGTGTGTAGAGAGGAGAAATTGACTACATACATGTTAAATGTGTCGTAATGGCTGGCCTGCATTTTAATGCAAAAACAACACATTTGGAGGGGTAATATTTCACCGAGCTGACAGCAATGAGATCCCTTGCGTTGCCTATGTCAAACAGGTCAGCTGAATTCAGGAGACTGAACTGTCGAAAAGAAGCTGCTTGCTGATAAGGAAATGTATCTCACGCATTCAATTCACAGCTTTAAATTATATTTCACACAAGGTTTCTTGTCTTTCATTGAATGGTAATGTGATTTGCTCTCTGTAAGTACAAACACACAATGCACCAAGGCACGGCAATTTTAGGTAAATTGAGGCACTGGCGCCAACCATTACTAGGGTGTTTTGAGGGCTGGTGCTTTTGGTTGAACCCTGGAGTCTATCTGTGTGACTCAGTGTTCATTTTCAGGTTGTCATGTCCTTTAATGTATGAACAGGAAGCTTAAACCCGCAGTCCGTGACGACCCTTTCTGCCGAAAGGTGCCCTGTGCTAACTCTCAAGTTTCTGTAATCGCAAATGAACGTCGTGTTCTGGAAGACGCTTAAAAATGTAAAAAATGTTGATGAATTTGCCTGCAAATCAAACGCGGTTAGCCAAATATAATTACTGGCAAAGATCAAAAATTAAATTAAAGATTTCCTTTTCACCATACACCCCCACAAAGAGGCACACTTCACCAGTAAATGATTCATGCATGCTATACTTTTCTAGCTTGTAAAATTTTAGAATTAATGAGAAAGTATGGGAAAAAAACTTTTAATGTGCTAGATTATTTAATACATTATATACATATTGTATGATATAAATGAGCAGTTTGACAGACAGACAGATAGTTAGATAGATACTTCACTGAGGAAAAGGGTGTATGAGATTTTATTGTTTATTTATTCGATTATTATGGATAATTTACTACCTATATTGCCTTTTGAAATGCAAAGTGATGGCATTTTCTCACGTTATTTAGCAGTTTGTCCCACAACTAGACATATTTACACGTCCTGATAAAGAAACATTGGATTGTAACTATTATCCAAAGATCTCTTTCAAAAATCTACCAATCCTTCAAGCCAGAAGGCACACAAATACGGCATTATATATTTCTTGGAATAATTATAATATTCAAAATATACACGTTAATGTAGCAATCTGTTTCTGTTGAATTTGGGTTAGCTAGGTATTCATAGGTAGTATAAATTAATCTCTTAAGGCCTATTCTATGAATAAACTTGCAGGAGGTTGCAGTCCACTAACTGCTTTGTTATATCATAGACTACCATTGGGTAGCCATATTGTTCTTTCCTTTTGTGTCAACATGATACTCTTACATCCCTTAAATGATGCTTTTTGTCCAAAGAGACTTACTATTTTACCCATTTACAGCTGGATACTTTACTGGAGCAATTCAGGTTACCTTGCTCAAGGGTACTAACAGCTAGGAGCCTCCTGGGACAGAGGTTACAAGCCCATGTCCACCAAGCTACCCGCTGCCCCCGTAATTCTGCATGAGCCCTCCTGAATGACATACCCAATATATTTTATGCTATTCATAACTGTTCCTGTGAGGAGAGCACTCGGTGACAGTGTAATACTCAATGATTAGCAAACAGCCCAAGGACTGGAGTTACGGTGCCCTGCAGCCTCCAGTAAAGTGAGCTGCAGTGCAGGCACTGAGCTGAAGATGAGACGCTTCTGATGAGAGGAAGCTGTGGTCCTCTCCCCCGTGGGGTCGGATCGGAAAAGGTCTCAGCTGCCGACGATTACAAACATCATCTCGGCTCCCCTATCGCTTCCTGTGGAGGCCAGGCAGTGAAGCTACTGCCCTGAAGTGGGTCATCAAAAATAACATGCACAGATGTGCATACCACTACATCGCAGGAAAGCCAATATAATAGGCTCCCATCAGAGGAAGCGTCACCGTGCTCAATTCTTACCAGTTTCCTGACCAGATGATCTTCTGCAGATTCCCCACTGAAGAGAGAAGAATCCCAGAAGCTCCATTACTATTAAGGGTTCTTTCAAGAGGGCACAGAATACTTATTTCAGAGACGTGTTAGCCATTTTCCTGGTGTACTGGACCTTTGTGGATGTTCCATCAGCAGGGCTAATATAAGATTGTGCCCTTGGCGACCTGGAAGGCCTGGAGGTAGGGGAGTCACTAGGATGTGGAATGAAATGAAAGTCAAGGAGATGTTTGGAAATATATTAACAATTCAAGCCGTGAATTACAACAAACCTGCTGTAATTGGTTCACTGTTTCCAATCTACACTTTCTACTGGGATTTTTTATTGCGTGGAATTTTTTACATTGAATGTGTGTGTATTTACATAAAAATATATATTGTGACAAGCAGGAGGCTGAGACACCTTGCCGATAACACAAGGCGTTTTAATCAGAGCTAACCAGCAAATCGGTGCAGCCACACACTCAGAACAACACCCACTCAACCAACAGCACATCGTACAACGTGGGGGTTAACCTCACTAGCCCCCACACACAGACACACAGTTAGACAACAAAACGCTACCCACAATCCCACAGTCCGTGCCGCTACAATATTATATGTAATATTACATTATACTTCCATACTTTGGAAGACTCGGTGGCTCACACCTCCAGGGTTCGGGGTTCAAATCCCACCTCCACTCTGTGTCGCTGGAGTTTGCATGTTCTCCCTGTGTTTTGGGGGTCTCCTTCTGCAATCCAAAGGCATGCGATGTAGGCTAACTGGCATGTCGAAATTTCAAATGATGCGTGGGTGGGTAGGTGTGTGTGCCATATTCATATTATATTGTGGGGACACAATTTTCCCAGGAGGTGATAAAATCCTGATGTTTTTACCTGATGTCGGGACATCTGGGAAAATTCTGCTTTGTAAAAATCTGTGTATGTCATCAAAGAACAAAAGAGCCAAAAGTCTTGTATTTTGTTGGGTTACTTATGGTTAAATTTTGGGATGTGTAAGGGTTAGGGCTGTCACAGATATGATGAGGCCCATTAAAATGAATGGAAGGTCCCCACAAGGTTAAATTCAATTCAATTCAATTTTTATTTATATAGTGCCTTTAACAAGAAGCACTGTCACAAAGTGCTTTACATAGTCCTGGGCCCAGGGTACCCAGAGAGTAAGCCAATGGCAACAGTGGGAAGGAAAAACTCCCTCAGGAGGAAAAAACCTTGGGAGAAACCAGACTCAGAGGGGGAGGCCCATCCTTCTCTGGCCGGCACCGGGCTGGACAAATTCATTAATACAAATAAGAACAACAATGTTGTAACAGTCAGGAGGATAACAGGGTATTGGAGGATGCAGTTAGGTGATCAGAACAGGTTCGGTGGCTCAGAAGGCATCAAGCCATTCAGTATGGACAGAGGGAGCACGTGGTAAGCCAGCAGACGATACAGGGATCTCTTGAATCCAAACCTCCGAAAGAAGCACCCCAAGGGGGGTGGCGGGGGGCGTGGGAGAAAGAGAACGTGCATGAGCACGTTACAAAGGTTAGAAATACAAATGTGTGTGTGTGTGTGTGTGTGTGTGTGTGTGTACGCCCTGTGATGGGTTATCCCCCCATCCAGGGTGTCCCCTGCCTTTTGCCTTAAGCCGCCTAGGATAGGCTCCAGGCCCACACAACAACCTTGCAGAGGAAAATGGATGGATATATATAATTATAATGTATCATGAAAATACATATACATATTTACTCTTATGAACGTATGGAAAACATGATAATACTATATATTAGTGCAAATCTGGTGGGCATTGGTTGTGATTTAGTCATAGTTTTGTTACCTTTCAACTTTCATACAGTGCATACATAAAGTGACTTGTGGGGCTTAGCAAAGCCCATGGTCATCTCCAGGAGACTTTATGATTAACTAGGAAATACATATAACAGTTTGCTTAAATTGTACTCTTTCCTCACTGACAGTTATTTTCTTTAATGTCTTTATTGTAGTTACAAAATCTCATTAGGTTGTTTTCGTTTTCTGCATAGGTTGGCTCGGAGAAGTCTTCAGGCGAGTGAATTAAAATGGCCCTGGGTTCACGGCCAACCTCACCAATGTTTACCCTGCAATGCTGGGCAGCTTTTGGGCAGTGGACAATAGCTGCCCTGAACGGACTGGCAAGCTGTTCAGCTGGGTAAGACAATCTCCAAGTGGAGCCGCACAGTTCATGGAAAACCCGAAACCGAGTACCAGAGGGCATGAATCAATGCACTATTCTTCCCCAGCTCTGCCGGGTCCCACTGGCAATCTTTTTGGACTGCAGCAGGCTAAAGTGAAGAGTCGCTGGCATCCCACATCACAGGAAAAAGGATACGGCACCCAGACCACCGGCATCCCAAACACTGCGGCCCTCAGCCTCACCTTGGTTCACAGAGTCTCTCCGGCCCCTTCACATTTTTCACTCCAATTCTAAATATTTCTCCACTCACTTATTGTAAACTCCCAGAAAAGTGCTTCTCTTGACACTTCTTTCAGCATTATGGCGTCAGGGGGATTGGAGGTAACAGATGGGGCGGCGTGTGTGTGTGTGTGTGTGTGTGTGTGGGTGGCTGCACACGGAGGGGAGGTTAGGGCTGTTGCAATTATTTCCGTTTTCCCCTCAGAGAGCGGCATTCAAACTTTGACCCGGATCGATGCACCACTGAATCAAGGCTCTGCCTCCATGAATGTGAGTGTCTGTGTGTGTGTGCTGGTGTGTGTGTGTGTGTGTGTGCACACACGGGGGGAGGCAAGGCTGCCTTGGTGCCGCAGGGGGGCTTGGTGGGTGGAAAGTCCCCAGGGGCGAGGTCACGGTGCACCTCTTTTCAGAACCTTCAAAACGCAGCGGGCTTCCAACCGAGAGGTTCAGTGGATCGTAAATCAGCTAAATGCTGCATGGCGGCAACAGATATAACACGTCTATTCTGTTTGGGGAAAAAGGCACGGTCACTCTAGATAAGGACTCCTGCTTGTAATGAACACAGCTGGTTACAGAAATGCGGCAGAAACAAATGCCGATAAAATTCACATTTATGTGGGAGAGTCTCTTGTCCATGTTTCAAATTGGTTGTTGAATGGATACGTCTGTAGGAATATGATATTTGTGCCATGGTTAATGCAATGAATATCCTTAAAATATGCAATAATTGTGCAAATTCAAATGCATTTGCCAACACTTGGGTGATATTAATAGGTACTTTTAAGCTAAAGTCCCCACTAGGAGGGTTAGGGCTTTAAGCTGGCTGCTGCCGATGCTACAAGCCGTAATGGATAAGTTAAATCCATGGAGGAAAATGGGTTCGCAAGTTCAAAACTGAACACGTCCGCAAGAACTCGGGCTTCAGATTTCTGCACACACGGAAGCTTTGTTAAACATTTAATAGAAGGCCAGGTTAATTATGCATCAAAGTAATTCATCAGTGGAAAATACCGAATATATTATTTCCACAGTGGCAGGGACCTCATCCACACGATGACACAAGAAAAAAGTTTCGAATCTCCACCGTGAAATGAGGCTCAAATGTCAGATGGGGGGGGTTGGGGAGGAGTTACACTGAGTTTTCTTACATCACACTAAAAGGCTATTCATTATGGCCCCGGATGGCCGCAGCACATTTGTCAAATTTATTACAGCAGAGGTGGCGGACCAGTAGATGTTATATAAGGTCTGGGTGGTTACCTCATGCTGTATTTACAGCTATAACCTGAGAAGCAGTGCACCTCGGCAAAAGCAGGTGCCAGATCAAGGCAACCTTATCACAGACCTCAACACTCTGCCCTCTTGGTCAGTAAACACTTCTTGCTGAGACTGAGTATAAGACATGTTCTCCTCAACATATGCAGATTTGGCAGCAGAAGAGAAATTGGAACACAAGAGAAACTTCCCAGCTGTACATGTAGGATGTATATATCTTTTCATGTTAATCCTACAGAAGATTTGTCTCTATCTTTATTTCATATTTACATGAGGATTATGCCAGCTTCTGATGCACCTGCATTGAAGGGTCTTGCCGCTGCACATTAGGTAAAGAAGTGCTGCTGTCACTGTTGGTGATTTTAGAACTCTAGACATGGGTTAAGACATAAACCACCAGGGTTGGAGAGCAGGGGTCACCAAATCCACGGAGATGGTTGTTGTTCATCATGGCGGATGGCAGTCTCCCTCCATATCACCCAAGGACCAGCCTGCCTCAGTGGGTCATCCAGCAAAGGTCCAACACTTGAGGCTTGGGCTTCTCCCTTCAAAGTGGCTCATTGTTAACCGGCTCCAGTTGTGGCTACTTCCACATTTTCCACACATTCTGAGTAATGCGGTTGACAATTAATGGAGCCGTAGGCTATGACATTGAAAACCTGGCATCCCCTAGGTCACCAGATTATTATATATGTATACACGGTAGTTACTAGCTACCGGTAACATCGGGTCTAAGGAAATATCCAGGAGCACAAAAATCATGAAGATAAGCTTTTGCCATAAACTTTATATATAGTAAGCAAATGCTACAAAATTAGGCAATGCAGCTCAAGCAAATACAGCACCAACCAGTTACTGAGTCGATATTTACACCAGAATTACATTTTGGAGAAAAAGGCAAACATATTACTACTGAGGTTCAGTTTGCAGCTGTTTAAGTGATGAGTAACATTGCACTGTGTTAGTAGACTGGATGTGCATTAATTAATTAAATGAGCTGTACTTTGAAAATAAAAGAATATCCAAAACTTTCAGAGCTAAGGCCAATCTTGTGCATAACAGTACAATCCAGACAACATTTTCATCTAGGAAAAGTTTGTTATTCAGGGAATGTTGCTGAGAAATTTCTGCTGAGTTGTGCAAAGTTCTCAGGTTGCAGATGGCCTGCACTGAACGAGTTCTGGTGGCTCCGCCATTTTGAAACCCTCGGCTGTGTCCAGACCCAAAGCTCAAGCTTGTTCACTCAACAAAAAATTCTCTGGAGGATCTTTGCTTTTGCTCTGTTCACATTCCATGAAAGACGTTCAAGGAAATGATCAGAACTGTTAGAACCCAAAGTCACCCCTACTGCTTCTCTATTCCTTCAGAACAGATAGCTCCAGGAAACATTCGTGCTTGTGTCAGCTGTTTATCGCACCCCACCCCATCTCCTCCACGGCATCATACTGTATGATGTTTTAGCATAGAGCTGACTATCTAGTCATCTCAGCCATATGCGATCCTGTCGGCTCATTTCAAAACGCAGTAATGCGACAATCAAAAACCGCAGGCTTCTGCCACCTGAGTTACATGTTCCGTGTTGTTATCACAGCGTAAACTTAACGGTGTAGAATGCAAACATTGTGCGCGTCAGAAGGTGCTGCGAACTCACATTTAAATGCTGAAGTCCGATTTCAGAATTGCCACAAGCGTTAAAAATGGCAGTGTGGCTGACGAAAGCTGTAAGCTGACATCACACGAATGTGAAGGAGTCCCTGCAGCATGCCAGCTTGATTTTGCCTACAATGGAATCCGTCTGTTAAATACCTCAGGAGGTCAATATCCAGGCAGGGAGCTTCCAGTACGGATACATCCATTTCCAGGAATTAACAAGGTGCTATTTCCACAAAGCCTATTGACAAGATTTTTTCTCTCTCTTACATATCAGACTGTTGTTGCTTCTGTCCATTTTTAACAAATTCTTATCCAATCAGGGTCACATCCTTGAATCATAAGGCTGGGTGCTTGGGAATACCTGTCCATCTCTACTAACACGTTGCATTTAAAATTGATAATCGGGCATTTATCCAATACCTCCCCACACCATGGTCTATCCTGACAAATCTATTATTTCTTTGGCATATTTATTGGATTGCTTGGCTGACATTTATTCAATTGGAAAACAGAAGTCACATCCTCTCTAGGATTTAACCCTATAGCCTTCTGGTTATGAGTTATGAATTCAGGCCTCGTACAAAAATAAGCAGTAGTTGGCAACTCTCTCTGAATCTCTGTCACAAACATGCAGGACCGATTCTCCATGAAAGGGACTGTTTTCCCCGCTTACACGCGATTAGCAGCGTGATACTGAAGCTTCACATCTTTCCTGTTTCATGCGCCGTGTTTAGAGGCAGCATGAGAATGGCTGGGAGCATGCGGCATTGTACTTGCGAGGTAGACTAAGAAGATTAGACGTGCAGGAAAAGGGGAAGAATCGATCACAATCATACACCCAAGAAAATTATTGATATCCATAGTGACCCATGTCTAGATTTCAAATTACAGCTGGTTAGACAGAGCCACCAACGTTACACATGACAAGATTTCATGTTCCAGGACACCATTTTGTTTCTAAACACGATCGGTGCAGGCAACCACGGCTTTCACACGGAACCGTTCTGGAGGCTGAAGAAAGGTGGGGAGGGAACATGCTTCTGATCTCCTGTTACATTTCATTAAAGTCATTGAATGCAGTCAATGGATATATAATTGTTCAGAGGGTGAAGAATAATGGAAATACAATATAAAGCCAGACAATAGTAATTTAATATACCGTTGCGAGTCTGTGACCAAGTGTGTTTGTCTGTGTGTCACTGTCTCTGTGTTTTTCCCTCTCCATATTAAGTTACATCTTTAAAAACAATGCTGTCGTTTCTCATAGCTAGGTTTTGACTGGCAGGTATTTTCGGTATTCCTTACAGAGTGCTGTCAGGTAAAACAACCACAAGGGGTCTTGCATTTTAACCAGAAGTGTTATGACTGACATTATGAGGATCCTGTGGCTACTGTTCCCTGCCTAGATGCAAACACGTTCAAAATCCATGAAACTTTACAGGTTTACAGGTCAGGTATCAATGTGAATCTTTCTCAAAGCTTAAGCAAGCTTGTAATAAAGACTTACAATATATGCTCTTAAAACAGTACTAAGATACACCTCGAAACTGCTCATCTGCTTTCATTTGCTTGTCTCGCTTTACATGTCCAGTTGACTGTGTAACCTGGTATCTATATGACCCTGTGTGGCTCTATGTGGGCGGAGCTTACATGTTCTCCATGTGTCATGAGTGGTTCTATCAGGTACTCCAGGTTCCTGCTGCTGTCCAAAGGTGTGCATTTAGGTTCATGGGAGTTTCCAAATCGAACAGTGTGTGTGTATGTGTGTGTGTGTGCGCCCTGCAATGGACCGGTATCCTATCTAGGGTGTCCATTGCCTTAATCCCTCTGCTACCTGGTATTGGCTCTAGGTGACTGTGACCTGGATATACAGTATTGTTAGATGATGGATAGATGGACAAATTACACTGTCCACACCATACAATTTCCAATTAAGCTTTATTTATGAACGACGTTTCAATAATGTGTGTTTGAATGTTTCTGTGCATACCCTACAAAAGGCTAATGTCACATGCATGGTACCCCTTGTCCTAAGCCCTGAAGTACCTGGGACAGACTCCAGGTCCCCTCATTGGCTCTATACTGAATCAGCAGCCCTATTGATGTTTAAACAACATACAGTAAATTGCCTGGCTCCCAAACAATATTGCTTGACTATAAACCACAGAAAATATTCACAGTTAAAAACTGAAAACTGTAAAAGCAGCCCACCATAACCTAATTACAGTACTTAACATGTAATTGAACATTGCCTAATTTGGAACAATGTACATATCGTATATCTACATGTAAAGCCAAAAGCATATGCATCACAAGTTTCCCGACCCCAAAACAAACTAGGAACAACACTGTACTCCAACTTCAGTGTATTTAGGTATTGAGTTTAGAAAAATACAAATGGTCTTTAGACATTTTTTCAAAATGTTTTTTTAAAAAAAAAAGAGAGAATTAATAACGGCTCATCCGTAACATCACAAGGCAAAGCGGCTTCCCTTTCATGAAAGCCAGCTCTCTTTCCCCCCATGAACATTAATCTGCCGAAGGACAAGAAATGAGGACAGATTCTCTGCTTGTGATGCATTTGGCCATCGCACCGCGAGCGACTGCTGGATGGCAAGTTCACGCTTTGGTCATGATGAGGCTAATTCCATGTTTAAAAAGCTCCCGCAGGCTGCAGCAAGCGAGCTGAAGTGAATATTAGTCAAAGAAGCGTCGCAACATGCTTCTAATTTTGTTGCATTACGAAATAAAAAAATGGAATGAGCTTATTGGTCGATGCGGCTTCTCGTTACAAATATCGGCGGCTACCGTAAATTAGCTTACTGTGATAAAGTCGATCGATACAAAAGAATAAGAAAAACCGGCATGCCTGGGTAACTATCAGCATTCTTTCAGCCATAAATCGACACTGTTGCATTTCTAGAAATAAGCAGTGTGTGCATTCAAAGGTAAGACATTAAAAGCAAACTGCAAAACCACTTTTCCAGCTCTAATCTTCTAACCACACTGTTGCTTCAGCTGAGGAATTAAAATCTAAACAGCGTAATCCAGGCATCAGAAGTCTTTGTGCCGCTCTTAATTCCTTTCCACCGAGGAACCGGTAAAGGAAAACAGGAGATAAAAACTTAAATCTTCAAAGTAAAGCCCTCTTAACATTGCTGGTTAGAGTGAGATATTTGCGAGTGAGCAGCCAAGTGGAAACACCTGTAAAAACGGACTTTGGCCACCAGAATGTGCTTTGGTATGCTTATCACGCCTTCACTGGCGTTGGTTCTCTGGGGGGAAGGGGGGGGGATTCCGGAAAAAAAAAAAAAAGAATGACATCCAATATGCAAAGGAGACCTCAATTAGAGAGGAGCACTCTGCTCACTGAACTGAAAATGAGATCTTGAAGTTTGGAAAAATAAATGACACACCCTGTTGCCTCCCTACTCCAGCACACCAGGTTTGATTTTGACCCTCTGTCTTTGCGCTGTTTCCCTGTGTTCTCAAGGATGTTACTTTTTGTACTCCCAGATACTCTAATTTACTTGCCATAGTACAAAGACATGAGTTTCCAATGAGATGCGAATAGGGGATGTTTGTGTGTCGAATAACTACGTGAATTAATACATCGTTGATAGGAACGTGATGGAAGATGATGGTTTTCAGGATGATTCCCCACAACACAGGCCTCAAATCATTGTAAGTGTAATTAGAAAAACTATATTGAGAAATGAACTTATATGAGCTTGCATACGCTTTATCATAATTTTTATGCATATACATGCTAAGTTATTGGTGCGTGGCAGTCATTAACATGAAACAATTTCAAACCGATTCACAGAACATGGAAAAATGTTTCTGTATGTTCAGATATATTCTTCACAGCTTGTTTTTCCAGCCTACACACATATCCTTAAGCAAAGCTGATTGTTTCCAAGATTAGCTGACTTTTTCAACATTCTGGCAAATCTGCTTTCGTTACAAGAAATCTGCATTAATTAGACAGACTTCCTGATTCAACATACTCACAGAATTGTGCCATGGGATGAATACATTTGAATGCATTTTGAAATATACAATAAATGTCACACAACACATTCTCTATTGAATGAGAAACAGAGAACATTTCAGTTGTTCTTTATGACTTTTTTCTGAGAAAATTGCAGTTTAAAATTGTTATTACCAGTCCATTTGCAATTGTTTCATTGTGTTTCTAGCAGCACCATGGAGATTACCATTCTTAAAATCAAATTTTTCATCATTTTGTTTATATGGACAGGAAGCAAAGTATCCCAGTGTTATATTCACAAAGGTTCAGCAGATGTTCTTTGGCAGAATTCTGAGGTGAATTGATAATTAAGATCAAGATTTTCTTGTTTTGACTTCAATATTTATTTAGATATGAACTTTAATGTCCACTTTGGCCAGTATGTTACCTAGTTAGCATAAATAAACCAAATAGACTTTCCATTGATCAACATGCCGACATAATAAAAAATTATATTTGCACAGGAGTGTTTGTAATATAACAAGGTCTTCTTATACAAATCCAGTGGTGTATGGCGTGTCTGAACTGTAACAAAACTCGAGACTTTTTATATCATCATAATCATCATCATCATCAGTCTACTAGTTATCAAGATTTACCGTAGAGTCAGTTAAACATACACTCAGACCAGTCTCAAATTCCTGAACAGGGCAATCCTATTTCGAACTATTTGTTGCCCTTGATAATGTTTCTAGGTGATGCTGTAAGAAGGTCTACTGCCAACATCATTCAACAAAATTCACAATTCCTGGGAATTTCAAGTACAATTTCTAATTTTATTGTTAGGAGCATGTTCTTCTGATGAGCTGAAAGAACATTTGTTCCTAAATAGAAACATGTCATTTCCATTTTAATACGTGAGCTGGGAGTATTCATCCCTTGTTTATAAGACTAAGCCTTTTTGTATGTGCAAGTTTGTCTTTATCATCTTGATTTTAACCTGCCACAAAACTGTACTGATTGCACCATAAAGAAGTGGAAGGAACTCTGGACATCACTTACTACCATCAAGGGCATGGATTTTGTCTATTTTTTCTCCGATCATTATCTTCATGGTAGGTATTGTAAACATCAAGACCTGTGAGAAGCAAACCGTTTTTTTTTCACCTCTTTGCATGGTGTCTTCTCTTAATTTACAGGTATTCAATTATTTATACGCCTCCCGGCTGAAAGAGAACTTACCTTCCAGCGACAAATTGCACATGGCTGAAGCAATTAACTACCTGACAGAGTGCTAGAGAACATAATTAGGCATTTAGCATTTAAAAGGGAAACAGGAAAACTAAATTTGGCTGTTCTGAAAAAATACGCAGAGACACATTAATTAGACATAGGTCATCAGAATATCAAATTGCCCTTTCGATGTCATTCAGCTATTTTTGTGTGAAGGAGACGTAAAGGCAAGTTTCACGGTGAGATACGTTTGAGTAGAATCAACCGTGTTTTTGGTGTTCCATTTGCAGCTGAAGTGAGATGGAACCTGGGAGCGAGTCAATTATGAAAATCATCCATAATGAGTTTTTGCAAATGGACACGTCTGTCTCTTGCTACGCTCGAAACTGGCGGTTCCTGTTCTCCCAGCCACTCTGTGAAAGCAAATGGCCTGACAGGATCAAGTGCTGTCATCCTTGAAAACACTCCTTCCAGCTGAGAGCAACAGCTGTTTCAGAGAGCGGCTAACGTTCAGAACGGTCAGGTGTCTCGCCGCATCAAACCAGCCTTCAAATACATTTTGAAGGACCCAGTAACATATGTCGTGTGTCATTATGAAACCATTAGATGCCCTTGAGTCATGCTGTCTGGGTTGGTGTCTCCAGAAAAGTACATATACGTTCATCAAAACTTTGTTCAAAATTCTTCCCCAACTATGCAATATTCTTGCTGCATTTTATCTACATAAACTCGTCGTCTCTTGTAATTGGTTTCCTGGAAGCTGCCTAGCAACAATTCCATATGATTGCTTAGTAATATCAGGTGCTTCTGTTACTCACCTTAATAATGTTTACACCATGTTCTGCTTCTCTACTGAATTCACATCGAAAGCCGCACACCCAGAAATTTATGACAAACTTTGTAGCTGTTCCTTCGCGAGACAGATCCATCTGGAACCTTTTCTCATGTTTGTCAATTTGTGATTTGTACCTACTAATCTGCTAATTCACCCTCTTGAGACCCATATCAACTGCTAGGAGTGGGGTGGGGCTAAGGACTTGTGTAATATAAGTCTCAGTCAAATATGTCTAGGGGCCTATCATTTATATACTGTAATGCTGCCTGTTTTGCTAGTCTAGCAATGTTGCCATGATTAAATGCCCAGGAATAGATACTCAATTTTCCTTTGGCGTTCATCTGTATTTTTATTGCTGTTACCTGTTCAATCAATGCTCAGGTAATTTTTTTAACACCTTTCCACCACTCCATCCATCAGACACTTGCAGTGACTCCGATAAAAGTGTCGAAACAAGTGGAAAAATCCCATCTATGCACAATACACACCCAGAAATGTGTAATATTGCAGTGCATGATAAAGATGAAAAGTACATTTATGTGCATATAAAAACCAAAGGCTTAAAGATATCTTAATCACTTTTTCAATCAGTATGAATCTCAACCCGGGAACCCCAGTTTGATTATGGGATTGATAATGCAGTTGTTTAAGCATGGACATGTTTATGATAATTATGTTATAGACTGGATATAGCAGCAACTGCACGAATTCTGTTTGATCCAGCAGAGCATGACGTCTTCTCCATCTACTCCCTTACATAATGCATGGTATAGGAACGTCCTGTGCCTGCAGATATAGACACAGAATGTGACAGACATAGAGCACATTGTGTTTAACCTAATTGCTGCGCACCGTGCTGTTTACGGCTCCCAAAATTAGCCAGTCGGTTTATCTGTGCTATTATACGTGGCATGGGCTCAGCTACATGTACGCGTTAAAGCAGACTGAATATTAGCGTGCTTTCTCTGTTCATAGTGATGCGTTGATAACCTGTTAAATAACATCACAGAGGGAACATTATTGCCAGCCTCCCTATCTATTAGGTTCTCGCCGTGTGAATTCCTTGTATTGCCATCGTCCGACCATAGAAACCAGCTAACAAATCTGACATGGTAACGGGAGATAAAGACTGAGCAGCTCTTTACGAGTTAATGAGGTCACGGTGGTATCGAAACACACCTGAGATCGGCAGCTACACTGGCATTACAATGCGTGTCAAAATCACAGCATAGGATGAAAAATCTGCCTTTAATGATATACGCGACTTAATGAGAAGCTCAAATTGAGAAATCTTACATTTCCGTGCACGTCGGCCGCTGCCCGTATTTTCGGACAACTGCACGCTTTCATGACTCTGTTCTGTTTCTCTGTTATTTTCATATTTGCATGACGCCTTATGTGGAACTCTAACTTGCATGCCCCCTTCTCTAATCGTTCGGTTCTCCTCAACAAAAGCCAGATGTGCCGCAAAGATCCATTTTCAGGGTCAATGCCACCTGTGCATTTTTAGTTCAGCCCTCATCCTCCTGATTTTTATTAATTTATCCAGTGTTTAGCCTTATTGCATGGTCTGCCCCTATATCTCAAAAAATGTCGAAAATGAGAGGAGACTGAGCTTGACAAACATGTTGGAGTATTTGTTTAAATTTCACATCTAAAGTAAATTGAATAGACATTTTGTTTTCCCTATACATATATACACACATACACACACACACAGCGTAGATAATGCTCATCCAAAACTGAATAAACTGACCCATAATGATTATTAAAGAACTCCAAGTTCTCCAGTCACAAGTTTTCGCACACTCTTTCACATTATCTATCTATCTATCTATCTATCTATCTATCTATCTAGCTATCTATCTATCTATCTATCTATCCTTATAGCATATATAATGTGTACAAATAAATAAAGAGTAAAAACAGGAGTACAGATTATTAAATTTCACATCAGATCAGGTCCCTCGATGGAGTTATGTTAATTTATTTGTTTATGTTCATGTTTTGACAGGAAGCATAGCAGAATTGATTGTTAGTATGTCTAAATTCTGAGATGTGATTTATTAAAACTCGTGTATGATCTCCATCCTGTGTGCATTTTCCCTTGTGACCAACAGCTCTATGCCTTGGCTATCAGTCTCAGCGGCATGCAGAATGTCAAGCTTGTCTCACTGGTAACTTTGTAGCACTGCAGTTTTACAGCCTCCCTGGGGACGAGTGGAGAAAAAACGGAGAATCCATATTATGGTGCGATAAATCTCCCGGACTCTTTTTTTTCTCTCTCTCCATGGGTCTTAAAGGGTTAGATTTATGTTGACATAATTGCTGGAGCACTTTTGAATGTGTCTAGGTAGCTAGATGCTACAGTACTTTTCAAAAGGATAACGTATGTTTTGCACCAATTTGCTGTCATCAGCTACACAAGATTCTCTTCCCATTTTAATTTTCCTCTGGGAGGAATAAAAAGGGAACGGGACAGCAGCGGCATTGACTGAGGTTAACTCTGCACACCAGACACAGAATTTCAAAGGAGGCCTCCAGTTTAAGCTGTTTGTTTTACTGGTGGCAGCTCCAATAGTGTTCACCGGTCCACTGAACGTGAACCTACAGCGCTGTGCAAATAGGCGGCCCTCCGTGCTTTTTGGATTGTTGGACATTCCTAGTGAAAAAAGAGCAGCCCTATAATAGGCTTATTACATACTGTATTACAGTGCTTTTGCTAAGCACCATAAATGAATTATTCCTATGCAGTGCAATGTCGATGCTCTTGCAGCTGTGCAAACCAAGACAGATTAATAAAATATAAATGAAAACAATGTTTTGGAAGGAATTTTCAAAATTTCCCTACTTTCCTGATATCCTGTAATGTGATATCCACTCTTGAACACCCAGTGTGAAAGTAGGGAAATTGAAAACAGGGTAGTGGTGTAAGGTCTGCAGTATATATGTCACTGTTGATAACCAATTCAGCATCCTGCGGACCACATCCACTGTGCCTGATTGCAAAGGAGCAAATGTTGCATGTTAATTTCAGATCCAACCTCATTTGAAAATCATTCAAGATCTTAACTCCTTGTGACAGCTGGCATGGCTGCAATGCAACTATTTATGCCACAGCAATCAAGGAATCTGGGTTTTCCCCCAGAGGTCCTGCAGAGGCAGAGATGTCCCATTGCTGGGAAGAAGGATGGAGTGTTAACTGGAAGGCAGCCTGTGACTAGGGAGTTGCAGAGCCTGGAGATTTTACTGTACATTGAAGCAAAAAAATGCTGATATTTCCTTTGTCTCTTTGTTCCAGACCCTTGGTCTATTTTGGGTTTCCAGTGTTGATCGTGAACCATGGTAGCGACCAACACTCAAAGCTTGGTGAAGTGATTGGGAATGTGATGCCCCATGGATGGAATTGAGAAAGAAATTAATAACAAAGCAAATAATAATATAAACCCTCGAACCAAACTGGGGAAAGATTTAGAAGGGATTCTTGCTTTTATTTTGGCCACTTTACAAAAGGTGGTATTCTAAAGTAGGGCACATTGAAACGAGTTACCCATCAAAATCTCCCCGATCATTGCTTTTCGGCAAACATTGTCACAAATGCTAAACATTTTCCTAATTGTGTTGTTTTATTTTTAGTCACAATTTCTGAAGCGGTAAACGAAAAGCTAGTCACATGCCTGCAGCTATTAATCCTCTCTATGAATTATGCTAATGCGATGCTTTTCCATCTATGCTCATCATATTAAAATAAGACCTGTCTTCCGTTCTCATGCGGCCATTTATACACAAGAGACTGCTGATGGATGAAGTTCAGATGCGCATCTGAATTCTCTGGGGGAATCTGGGCATTTATACATCAGGGATTGCAGGAAACTTTGGTCTCCTCTGGGAAAACTGCAGCCAAGGTGCAACCGCTTCTATTTCCAGTAGATTAGCCAAGCTCTAACTGACAAAGTGGTTCGAACCTTCGATCGAGCGCCATCTGGGACATTAATAACTAGTTGGTCACACTTGCCGGAAATTAGAAAACACATGGCTGAAAATGGCAGAAGCGTTTGAAACGCAACTCAACGTTACTCGTACAACGCTGAATTGCTTACAATGACTAAGGCGCGAACGTGTCTTCATGCTTCGTACGTGCATTGTGTAGTCACTGTGAAGTGAGCTCATCGGAAATATCATAATCATAAACTCCGCCGTGCGGCCGTAATGACGCACATACGTGAGCGTGTTTGCACATGCGCTGGTTCGCTGGTGCGTGCGAGCAGGCGCGAGTGTGTTTCTCCGTCTGGATAAAGCGTGGGAATATTCTTCATGGGCATCTGTTTACGTGTGACGGACTACTGAACAAATGCATGGAGATCAGGTGTAATGAATGCATACAGTATATGGGCATGTATGAAAACATGAGGCTGATGATTCATACTGTTGTGTGTTTCATATACCAAAAACAGCTGCTTAAAATTATGTTCCTGTTACACAGTGAGAGCAGGACTTGTCCACGCTCTGTGTGAGAAAAGTGTGTTTATACTTTCTGGTTCCCTCTGTTCTCTCTCCTCTTACCATTCCAAAAATGTACAGTTTGATTGATGTCATAGTCTACTGGACTTCTGCAGGACCCATGGATCTGAAATCTTTTAGCTGGCATAATTTCCTTCCTTCCATCCTTCCAGGCCACGTAGAGATTTTCTATTTCCAACATATGTGGCGAAGGATCTTTTCAAGCACCTTTGTTTTGAAACAGATTCTGATGTTACAGGGGAAAAAAATGAAGTGCCTACCTCTTAAAGCAGTTCTTTTTCCAGTTGACTTGGTGAGCAATTTTTAATTCTGTATATATAGAAAATCTGAGGAGAAGCTGGCATCGCCAGGGTTCATTATTTTTACTGTCTTTTGAGAGCGAGCCATTACAATTCATTTTGCACGTGTGATAATGTGTAAATAAATTGGCAAAGACACTATCAAAAGCACTGAAATAAATACATTTCCAGTTCATGGAGCAGTTAACTGAACACGGCTTAGTAAGATGCACATAACATTGTAAAACTCTAAAGTCACATTAATGTATACAGAATACAGGCACTGTCCCCCATGTTTCCAGCACCATGTTCCTTGTAACTCTGTTTGGGTTGCACCTTGACCTTTTGAAGGATGGCTCTATTTATTGTCTTCCAAATGCAAAAAAAGTCTTAATTAAAAGTAGATGTTTTGTTCTGAACTACAACCTTGTCTCACAAGGACAGGCTGTAGTATAAAAAAATTAGTTCATTGTTCATTCCATTAATATTTATTAGAAAGATGAGCAACATAAACAAGCCCAAGCAGAAAAGTTAAGCAAAGCTGACATTACTCATCAGTGCAGTAACGTAATTACTCTACTGTGAACAGTACTTATTACATTACCCTACCTGGTAGTCCTGCAACAGCAAGACCTTTAAGTGCTGTTTTCCTGTGCGTCCCGAGACATGAAGTAATAAGAAATTTGGCCGACTGTCAGAACTCGCTTTTTAAACAATTAAAAAGTGACCTTGGCCGGCATGTGGGAATGTCAGCCATGTTTAAAGAGCACCGAGGCCTCTTTGAAAGGTCAGTCACAGGAGAACTGACCACCGTCAAAGCAGAGTGGTGAAGCAAGTAGCAGGGGTGGTCTTAACCCCCCCCCATAATGAAGAGATAACAACAGAAGTGACTTCTGCAAGCGAACAGCTTTGCCGGAGTTACACTTGGTGGAGCGGGCCATTGCACCCTCACAGTCATTGTTATCTGGTTGGCTTTGGGATTGATCGTATTGATCGAATTGTCAGCGGAGCGCAATTACCGTGGCGTGACTCGATGTGGAGAGATACATCATTACAGGAAATTGAGAATGAATGCTGGCAACGTTGCTGTTCGACACCCCTGTGAAAATACATCTTGAGTGGCACAAGGGAAGGCCTACAGTTTTCTATGACCTACATATGTGCTGCACCACTGGAGAATAAGGGAATATATTCCCCTTGAAATCATCCCCATTTGGAGGCACATGGAAAGGCTGGTGCACATGTTGGCAACACTTTTTCACTTTGTGTTTATCTAATCAAGCTATGTTAAAAAAAATCATACTTCGGTTTGTATGCTATATAATCACATTCATTTCACTATTACCTGCACTCAGCAAGGACTACAGCAGAATTTCCTTATGAAGGGGAATTCACGCTTAAACAAGGTAGCTGTAAACTTTCTTTAGAATCGAGATAGATGTTACATAATAGCTTTTATAACCCTTACCTCATAGCGCTACAATATTGCTTTTAATTCATTATTCAAGAGGGTTTTTTTTTGTTTTTAAGAATGCTTTGTTCATATTTTTCAGAATGATTTTCTATACAATATCTCCTGTGTTTTCAGGTTGTTGACATGTACTGAAAATTGAAGTTATGTTTTCTCTCTGCTCAAAGGCATATTAAATGTTTTATACCACTTTCAATAAAGCGGTCATTCTGAGTACAAGAGGGGAAAAATGTTTCAATTTTAAGCTTCTCGAGAGAACAAAAAAAATATTCCACAAACGTATTATGGTAGGACTTCACTTTTGATCGGGTGGCCGAAGATTATGTTTGAATACTTTCCAGGCCCCCAAGGATAGACTTTATTTATCTTTTCTGTTAAAACATTTCAGGATATCTCTGTTCAGACGTCAGTCGTGGAGCGTGCCATCTGTGAAAAACAGAACTCCGTGGGTCCCCAGGTGATCGCCCACATGTCACACGGCACTGATGGTACAGGGGACGAGGCTGTCGCACAGATGGAACAAAGAGTGGATCAGGATCGCAGGGAAGGCAGCGTCTCACACACCGCACTGGGATCTGGGATCTTGGGGCCCTGTTCAGTGTTGCCCTTTTGTCAGGATTTGAAACTGCCACCACAGTACTAGTGGAATAACTTTAAGGATTTGAAAACTTTAATGTGAAGCAGTTCTGCTAATAAACACATCAACATTTTATTTGATTGTTTCCTGATCTGTTTGGCCTTGCTGATAAAACAACTTATATTTACTGTTGGCAAACCTACATACAGGGATCTGGCAAATGTTTTACTATGGTGTTGGCAGAGTTTATGCAAATGTACAAAAACACAATCATTAAAACTATTCCCTTAAACATTTATTGTAGCCTCTCTTCACGAGAGATGTACAGACTTTCCAGGCATTAAAAGAACCTATAAACCCTCGCCACTGATTAAACCTTTGACACTTGGACAAGCCTGCAGCGTAGACAGCAATTTGTTTCTGTCAGCTGCAAATTTCCGCTCAATCTGGAACCCCAGGTTACCTCACTAATATTACCAGCTCATTGTAATTATTTAGCAGAGGGCGGTCAACGGCTGTATCTCCCAGGGTTTCTATTCCTTGGCAACAGAAACATTTTAAAAAGTTAGTTGATGAGCTGAAAACATGTAGTAAAGTGAAACTTTATATACTAGACTTTCTCCCTTCTTCAATAAGGCTGCGATAATCGTTCTCTCGGACATATTGTTTAGGGTAAACTGTTCTTTCACATATTAAAAATATGTATTTTGGGAATTAAGTTCATAAAGCTATTGATTGATTTTATATGTGCCTGAAAGGGAGGCCACAGAACGACTGCGCATGACCTCATGTTGTGGTAGCATGAGAACGTGAGAACATTGGACTCCGTAAATGTCCTCCATCTAGTGTGCTGCCCTCCAAAAATACGTGCTTCTTTAATCATCGACAGTAGATCATCTCAAAATTTAAGTTGGATTATGGGATGTTGTATTGGCTCATCAGCATGACGTGCTGTGCATGCCATGCCGATTTCAAAACATGTCCAGCAAACATCCAATCCCTCACGAAATAGATTTAACACTAAAAGATTGCCCCAAACCATAAATGCTCTGTTGACATATGCAAGCTCAGATCCGTGATGTTTTATTATTATAGGATGTCGCAGCTTGGTAGTATAGCTTTCATAGCCTTGTTAAAAACGAGGACTCGGTGCCAGCTACATCAGTGAGCCATACACAAAGGGAAGTCAGTGAGTTCTGAGACAGTAGTTATTCCATCAACCATGCCTGCCCCCCCCTTGGCAATTGCAAGTGTCATTCCTGATACGCTTCAGTCTTGCCAGCTGGCTCAGCCACACATGCAAATAGCTGTTGGGTGGCTTCACCATGAGCAGAACTAGAGCTGAGTGTCAAGAACAAATTGAATTTCTGCATTTGAGGTTATCATTATGCACACAGGACTATGCCACTATGAGACAATAAAGGCTTACATAGCACTAGGGCTGAAGCTAGCAGTAAGAAAGGCTAAGGAAACACTGAATGTATGAATGATCATCTGATAATATGGTGCTTTCCGGAGGGAGCCAATAAATGTGAGCAAAATGAATTATTACACTATGCTCATTTTGTTGGTGGGGGCTGCCCAGGCGATGCTGACTCACGGTGACCATACAGATGTTGTTTCTTCAGAGTGTCCTGTATAATTTCTGCACCTTCAGGTTTCTCAATGGCTTGTTATGATGAGTCCATCCACCTCACTGTAAGGCATCTTCTTTCACTTTTGTCGAGCATTTTGGTCTTTCCTGATACAACAGATCTTCTCTTTGCTATTAGCATTGGAAAAAAAAAATGCCCCGACGCTTCTGGAAAGGTGCAAAACACCATTTAGCATTTGATGTATTAAACTCATTCAGAAGCTCAGCATACCGGGAGGCTTTCACCAAATCCTGTCGCTCCATCCACATTCAGTTGGACGATGGCAGTACATTGTGTTGTTACATTGTTTTTGCCATACGTTGTTTTCTTTTTTAATTTTGTTCCATAAGCAAGCAGCAGAACAACAAAACCTAGTAAGATGAGTTTTGAAGTATCACATATCTCCAGAGTTCAAACGTAGACATCACGCACAAAGAAAACTGCATCAAAGACTTTCACATTCGATACTTGTAGGGCTAGTCATCTTTGTTGAGCAATCACCCTTTGTTATGACTGTCATAAATACATCTGACATTTCTGCCAGTATAATAAAAAACTGTCGAGGAAGAAGACCACTGACATTTATGGTAATGAAAGGAGCAGCAAGTGTGTTTGACCTCATCTCTGGAAGTGTATTGACTATGCATTGGTTTTTGAAGTAGGCAAGTAAATGAAAGAACCAAGGTAAAGTAATATGAGTTGAGAATAGAGCTGTCAGACTGGGTATCCTATATCTTTACTAAAGACATAAAGAAAGAGATTTCCAATGTAAGGAATGGAGACCATCTTACAAAGGAGGGAAATATATGTATATACTGTATAATGGATAAAAAGCATAACCTTTTCCTTTAATAGTTATTTTTAAAAGTAATACTTTCATCATTCAACATAATCCTATGCCTTTCTTAATATAGGCTATTTGGCCAAATCGGCTTGACCATACTGCTCTTAAATGTAGATGAGACCATACTGAGATAAGACATATATACACAAAATCACGACCCCAAATGCTGCTGCCGTGGCGGTAATGTAATGATCTTCCTGCAGCTAATGAATCCGCATCCACTGCCACTTCAACGTTATGCACAAGCGATGGAATCAAATCAGCTCAATTTATTCCACGGGAAATTAAATCAAGAGGACAGGCGTGGAGGTTTACATGCAGCAAATTCTCTTGCCTGCTAATAATAGGCAATTTACCTTCATAAGTAAAAGTCTCTGGGTTTTTCTTTCTATCACCAGATCAGAAGTAGCAAAGGGTAAGGAAAGGTAAGGAAAACTTTTCAAAACAACCTGAGAAATGGTTTCAAATTTGATCCGGTGTGATTTTTTTAACGTCCACAAAAGCATAGTCATAATGCCATCTACGGAGGAATAACACCATGGTAAAGCTGCTCTGGAAGGTTTCTTTTTTAAATACTTATTGCTGGCAAACCATTAAAAGAAAAAAACGAAAACCTCGACAGCTGTTCTCCAAACACCGCAGACGTCACCGGCATCTCTACGCGGATCCGCCGTGTTTATCGTGCACAGACAAATGACCAGTGCTGGTGGTGACACATGTCTGTTGGTCATGCCGCAAGGTCTCCCTCAAGGGGAAACCATTGTCAAAGCGTGCATCAGGAAACCACCCGAAATGCACCATGGGAAGCGATTCATCTCGCCTGTGTTCCAGTCAGTTCTACATCGGTGGAACAATCACTGTGATTCCTCCGGACTGTCACCTTCATAATCAAAGCCTGCCATGTTCCGGAGTGAGAAGCCCAATCTCTTGGAACATTCCACATTCAAGGTCCATTACCTTCATCCATTGCAGTATTTTCCTTAGAAAACATGTCCTTCAAATAAATGACCATAAGAAAGGTTGGGGCACAGTGAGAGAAATAGACATTGGTAGTTCTTCTTTTACTATGAAGGGTTCCATCCATCATGCAAAACTGCACATAGTTTTGTTTCTGGTGCACTGCAAAGTGTAATATTCATTCTCTACCCTGGTAGTAAAAGGGTCATCGGGGCATGGTATTAAGCCATCATGGCAACAGTCAGGCAGAACCAAGAGCTTTTACAACAATTACCACTTGATATTGTGTAACTAGTACCTTCTACTAATGGGAACTTCTCTTTCCAGTAATGACAAAAACAAAAAAGAAATTCAGAGGTTCTGGTTCCTGTCACTTTTAAGCAGAACGCAAACGTGCAGGTCTAATTAGACAAATGTACAGTAACAAAGTTAATGTGCATTTCCAGTGTCGCATAAGGCTAGATCACAACAATAATCACATATAGTGAGGCCCCGTGCATGTACGTGTGGGGAAGAGGTTAATGTTGTCATATTCAATCCGGTTTTGTTTTATGTAACTTAAAGAAACAGGCAAAGGTTCTTGAAGTTTATCCATCACAGCCTGTTATCTTCCCAGCCTGCAGCACAGTGTCACAAGTCTCTGGGAATGTTCCCTGCTATACTAGGTGACACATCACACTTTGGCTCCAAACTGGCCTGACAGGGCAAGTCTGTGCAGGCTGTAACCCTAAATGTCCAGGTAAGATGGGGAGTGGGGTGGGTTACAGGACCCCAGGAGAGCAAACACAAGTATAACCTCTCATCTTTTACATCATCTTCAATGAATTTTTCTGAAAGGTCGAAAGTTTCACCTGACGAAAGACGGGACTTAACAGTGAACCGGTATTGCTATCTACATAACTAAGAGCTGAGGGACTTAAGGTTTTTTTTTTTTTTTAAATGGAGATGTTCTTACTTTTTTCATTGGGTGGATAGCTTCCAGTAGCATCACTTAAAAAGACAGAGTAAGGAGAGGGAGACAATGAGCCCACGGTAACATCTCCCGGTGCGGCAGGCACGGCGTAGAGCCAGAGACGTACGCCATGTGCGGAGGCTGCTCAGCTGCATGCACGGCAGCCCAGGAGATAAAGAGGAAAAGGCAGTTGGCCACATGGAGCCTCACACAGCATCCCAGATAACTCCAGCACCTACGCATGCTCTGTGTTTGGCCCCAGCCCTATTTTCGTACGCCACTGCCATACCGATGGGCCCATTATCCAGGTATGGCCAGGGTTCCTGGGAGAGGAGGAGGAAGGAATCAGCTGATGTACTGAGGCACTTCCAGACAAAGGGAGACTGCAGCACCACTGCCTTATTGCACTCCCATGTATGCGATTAACATGGGAAAAGCTGGGACATCGTTTTCTCTCGTTTGTCTTAAATACAAAGACGTCTTATGTGGTGCACTTCACACTATCTGCTTTTTCTTTTTAACTTACTTTTATATCTCCTGCAGCAAGGAAACATGTAACTAGTTCAGATAGAGGCCTGGAATACAAATGAGGCTTTAGCTGATCTTGAACTGACATATAATCATATGGAGAATAATTTATCATCTTTAAAAGTTTCACTAAGTGCCTCAGTGCTCCCACACTTCACCAGCTCTATGCAGTCCGAAGACACTGCCATCGTGTTGGAACAGTACGAGTTTTTTGGGCTGATGGGGATGGGTTCTTCCTTAAGAGTGCCATGATAACATAAACGGGACCTTGGTAATATGAGCCCAGTCCAAACGGACCAGTATCCATGCCAGAACTCACTGTTGGGTCCTTAACTTTCTTAATTTCTGCGTTTTGAAGACAGAATTCAAAGGAAGCAAGTTTAATCAAAAGTAAAGGAAGTCAAAACACAGCACACCCCCCACCAAGGAAGATCCGGTTGTTCAGTCAGCTATTCTGAGGCCGAAACGTGTGATCTTATTACACATAATCCTCCATGTTCCAGAAGTGACTGCTTCCTCTCCAGCCATATATGGTCGGACATAAAATGCTCACGATGCCCCCGTGCTCCTCCGGCTCAGGGATGTTAATCCCCCATAACCCACCATCTCCAGGGCACAGTCAGCCGGCCATTAACCACCCCCCTGCGTCGTGTCCCAGAAAGACGAACGAGCTACTATCTCCAGTCTGGAGTCAGGTGTCTATCTTCCTAGAGATGTTTCACTCGGTGGCGGATTAGCTGGCGTTTTTCCTTTCAGGTAAATGTAGATAAAAATGTATTCATGAAAACAAAGTAATCGCAGCAGAAGTGCAACTTCTGTAAAGCTACATAAGAGACACATACATATATCCGTACACAGTGGGAGATGTTTTTGTTAGGAACTGGACTTCAGTGCCCTGGATGGAGATAGGCCTAAAATATCTGAATTGTTCTACAAATTGTTCCATCCTTTTTGTCCCTACAGGATTATGAAGTATTTCTAGCTATATCATACACAGCAGTGCTTTATTTCTGAATGAAGCATAATTGGATCTCAAAATTGTCGTGAAAATCCATTAAACATTCTTGTCAGCAGCAATTTTGTTCACTTTTGTTTGCTATTGTAATTCATCAGAATCTATTTAATGAGTGCAAAAACTGGGAAACAGTGTATATGTAGGAAATGTACTCTAAATCTCAGATTGATCTGAATGACAGAGATTGTAGCAGATAAGGTTTCAGGCCACAGATTTTCAAGTGGGAATATTTAGCAAATCTGGTTTACCATCGAGGCATAAAGAACTGTCATCTTGGCCCAGGAAAGTTTAGTTTTACAAGAAAAAAACAGAAAGAAAAGTTTTTCTATGGAGATCAGGGAAAATAGGCATTTTACGTTTACATAGGCATACATGTATATTGATTTAGCCAAGGCCATTATTGTTTCAAAATTGTCAGTCTGTTTGTTGTTTCATTTTCTAACCCAGGTATAAAATTCCTGGCTAAGTTGATTTTGTAGACATTCGCCAGGCACCCCAAACCGGGAGATCAAGGTTAGCATCTGCTGTGCCATTTTAAAGGTAATGCTGGGTAAAGATGCCAAAGGTGTTTTATTCTCAAATCCTTACTAGTTCCGAAACCAGACCTAGACGCAAGTCCGGTGTTCCCTCACTGCGTGAGGATTTTCCGAAGTCTCCCAGTCTTCAGTGTGTATTCAGTTCACTGTCGACACCCTGAGGCAAAGCTAGCAGTTCTCCGGGGACATCAACGGTTTAAGCATAAGGACCGATAGCATTGAATGGGACCAAGAGGGCTGGGACACAGCACGCCATCACGGTGTACAGGTAATCGCCGAGATGATGAAGTGCAATGACAATGGACCGGGCTGAGCTCTCGGCCTAAGCAGACACAGTTAATCCCATTTCGTAGGGTCTCGCAGTCCTCCGGAAGTTCTTTCACCCACCTGCAGTGCCAAGCCGACTCCGGCGATCCATGGGCAGCTTGACACTAATGCACAACAGGGTATGTTTTTCCTCGACTGAGAGACATTTTATTTATTGTTATACACCTGTAGATGAATGGCATGATGAGTCTGCCCATCCCCAGGGCCTATTACATAACAGGCAGGAAACAGGAGCTCACGCTTTGCCTCAGATTTAAAGTCATGTCATTCACTTCCTGCTTCCCCTACCTTACAAATACGTAACACTTTAAATATGTTTTGACTAAGCAGTGAGATAGATAGACATAGACTGTGAATATATATCTTTCAGTACATCCTCTCAGAGTAAATACTGACAGTGTGCCTCCCCTCCCCGTTCAACACCCACTAACTCACTTCAAAGAGAGACAAATTTGCCCCTTACCCATTCCACAGCGTAAATCATCAATTTCAACCGCCTCCTGGCCACAATAACATTTCCCGTCTCCCACAGAACAAGTTCTCTCCCTGTGTATACCCCACACTTTCTTTCTATCCTTCCCGCAGCAATTCTAGAGGCACTCCGCCATCTGCAGTTTTGATGCCGAGAACCTCTTAACCGCACAGGGAGTGTGGAGAACAGCCAGCCATGCTTCTACGCCCCTCACCTGGCTGCACCCGGTCCACTGGCCCAGGCCAACGCAGGTGCGGTTGGCCAACATGTAGGGTCGTAGAGAGACCAGCAGGAAGAGAAGAGGTGGCTCTGTTTTCTACAGTTTAGAAAATTGTTATTGTCCCATGTTTACATCCAAAGAAGTTTTTACTAACAAAAAAACAAAACTGGCATTCCTAGTCTTTCTTGTTCATGAGCCCGATATGTATGTCTGGTTGCCAAATGTACTTAACAAAACTTGCTGTCGATTCGCGATCAGTGTTGCCAATACCTCACTTGGTACATATCTGTTTTCTTGTATTTCCTCTTCTGAATGAAAGAAGGAACCGCGTTGCACAGATTCACATGACAGCCACACGGTTCGTGTGAACAAGGGTCTACTATTCTGTGCGTATTTTTCAGCCGAAAACACTGCATCCATCTGCTTTTGGTTGTACTTAATCAAATGAGGTTGTGATGAGGACAGTAATTGTTGTCACGGGCAAGTGACGGATAAAAGTGATCTTACATCCACTCACTTTTCCTCATATCTAGTATCTGACAAGACAGATTCACCTCATAAACCAGTCTGCCTTTCTTGTAGGGATCAATTCTTGTAATGAACACTTGGAACTGTGACTTAAGCACAACATTCTTGACTTAAATCCTAATTAAATAAGTGCAAGGAGATTAGATAAGTGCACGTGGTCCTTCTGCCTCCCAATCACTGAGGCTAGTTTCACAACTCAGTTAATTCGCTGAGTGGCATCCTTGTGGAAGCTGCACATGTGGCTTACGCCACACACTGTGTGCGTTTTATAAAGCAAACCAGACGCAGCTGTTTTGCACTGTACTGTACTTCACAGACCTCCTCTTCTGCATCATCTGGATTCTTCTGAACTGAAATGGTAGCCGAATGCATGATAGCCATACGAGCGGCACAGAAATGGTTTTCTTATCGTGGACGGTGGCAGATTAGGATTAAGGGCAAGCTCATTTAAAGCAAAAGAAGCCAGGAAAATTGGAAAACAATATGAAAGATACAAAAATGAGAGAAAAATTAAATTGAATTCAAGAAACTCTTTGAAAATTATGATAAACAAGTTTCTGTCTTCTGTGTGATAATATTGTTTTATTTACACTAAAAAATGTATGTGCAGCTGAGGTGACGTTAAACAGTCTGGGTTCAAAAATGCACACTGTTCACTCGAAACTTCTTCATTTGAACTTTGCTGAGGCATTGATCTCTTCATTCAGAGGGAAAGAGAATCAGGCTCCATTCTCAGCAATCGAAGGGTGCCTCAAATCCTCCAAAAGCAGGTAATTAGGGAGGGCTCTCTGGGTCACGGATCAGTGCTGGACATAAATGACACAGTGAAAATTACCCCTGTGACTACATAAAATAAGCAATGTAGCACATACTGACATCAAAGGATTTCTGTTCTCTAAAAATTGCAAAAGTGTTTATGCTTTGGAGCATAAAATTCCACAGTGTTATATAAAAGTAAAAATCCATCCATCCATCCATCCATCCATCCATCCAACCACATATCCTGGTCAGGATCACAAGGGCCCTGGAGCCATTCTCAAGTAAAACTGGACAGAAAGCCAGAGTACACCCTGGACAGGATGCCAGTCCACCACAAGGCACATAGTCACACAATCAAACACTGGGGAAAGTGCACGTGGATGTTGCATCTTCTTCCTGTCTATCACGAGTTTTTTCCCATGGCCAAAAAGCATGTACTTAGGTAACCCACTATCTCTAAACTGTCCATAGTGTGTATGCCATGTAAAGTTTTATTCTTTCATTACTTTCTTTTAAACATAATTCTGTTGAAGAGAATGGATAGACAATAGTCAGTCAGTTTTGTAAAGGAGGTTCAGGACACAAAAAGACTAGGGATTTATGGCCAAGGGTTAAAACATCTGTGCAGCCATCCATCTTCAAACAGCTTTTCCAGTGCAGGCTCATAGGAGTTTGTCAAACATAGAGGTGGCAATTCCAGTGATCAGTGAAAACTACCAAAGGTACTTTCTTAGCATTCATAGTCCTTCGCACTTTCTGCCTCCGTGCAGAAGCCTTCTTGACAAGGTAATCAGTAGCTAGCATAGCTTCAAATAAGCTGGTCTAGTGCTGGTATTAATATAGCAGAAGACATTTCCAAGGTTATTCTTTCCAGCATATTCTGCTCTAAGGTTTCTGGCAGTACCGCTGATATAAGACACAATGGTCTGGAATGACAAATGTGAGAGGGCCTTTCTTCATCACCAAGATCTCAGTCGATAATCTAAAAATACTGTGAAATCAACATTGCACCTGCAACTCCCATTTAAAAAAAAAAAAAAAAAAAAAATTCCTGTCATGAAATTTGGCACAATAACCAGTATTTTCCATTGCAAGTGTGTCACTTTCCTTAGCAAGAACGTTAAAGAATCTATTTCATGGCGATTTCATCTTAATGCCTTAACTTTCTTTCATAACAGCTTAGCTATGAAGATTTACTAACATTTTAAAACATTATCTCTTTCATAATCAGGTTATCTTTGCTGGGTTAGCATACAGATGTCTGGAAAAAAACAGAGGTCAGTTTATTCTGTTTGTGGGTTCTAATTGTTTTGCTCACAAAGAAACATTCAACATTTTAGCCACCCAACCTCCATCTATCCATCCATCCAAACATCAAAACATCTCCCACTCAGCCTACAGGATCATGTGATGGAGTAGGGTGTGGTCTACCCATAATTTCAAAGCATGTGTTAATAGATTGATAGCTTGTCTGTTCAATAGGAGCACTGTGGTGTTCTCATTAAGGCAATGTGGCCTTGGCCTCTCTTACCTAAATCTAAGCCAATACAGTTTTCATGGGAGCTCAGAGTCCTGATACAGCATAAGGCAGTGGAAGACCCTGGAAGAAAAGCTAGTCCATCACACACACACACACACACACACACACACACACACACACACAGATGCCATTTCTCAGAACTGTATGCTAACTGTATGGAAATCAGGAGGGCACCAGACTACCCAAAGGAAACGAGGGATGGCTCAATACCACTTTTCCAATACCGACAACACAACCTTAACTATCAGCCAATACCAATGCCGATCCGATCCCATAGTATTTTTGTTTCGACTGTATTTTGTATTGAGTTCTATTAAAATGTTTTGTTTGGCTTGTTCTTGCCACCATATTTCGACCTTTTTTTGTGCATTGTGGCTGTGTGACTGTGATTTATACTGCAAAGATGACTGAAGCAGCACAGTTTGAGGATACGGAGACTGTAACTGTTTGTTTGTGAAGCAAACCCTTCTCATTTACACTACAGTGTTTGCTCCTTCGGTTAATCATAGTACATCTCACACTAAACTTTATAGCCATTTGTATATAATATATAATATAGCCCTTTAAACAATGCTCAGACTGTGAAACAAATACCCTAATTCCCCAAAGGACAAATTACAGAACGAAATGCTGGTTTGGCTACGTGAAGCGAGGCTTGTCTGGGTATCGTATTGGGTTACAACTTTATTTTTTTCCAATAACCAATCCAGTGTTTTGGGTCAGTATCGGGACGGATACCGGTACTTATTATCAGATTGGCAGATCCCTAACGACACCGCTCGGTGAGGACAGAACATGGAAGCTCCACACACACACGCAGGCAGGACTCGACTCAAAATCCTCAGTTTGAGGCAAAAGTACTACCCATTGAGCTACCGTGAAGAAGAAATCCCCAGAATAATTTATCTGCTATTAACTGTCATTGTACACGAACGATTACGTTGCGTGTTGTGGCTCCACTTTCCTTTTTTTTTTGCCTACAGATATCAGTTTCAGTGCTGGCCCAGCGCACTCAGACCTACAGACAAACATGCCGTCCAGAGTAACTGCAACCTGCTTCTTTAATTGACCTAGCAGGATTTCTGGGTTTACATTGCTGGGAGGTATAATTGACTTGAGAAGGGCTGGCTAATTACACTTCTACAGAGGGGACAAGTTAACTGGTAGCCTCAGATCTTTTCTGCTGGATGTGGGAGAGAGCTAACGGAGTACATATCACTTACCACCAAAGGCTGTGCAGAATTTGTGATATTTTGGTACTGCGGGGAGCAATAATGGGTTTAGCATCATAATCATCGTGTTTAAGTGTGTATTTTACCAAACTGTAGGCTTACGTTGAAGGACCAAAATGTAGCCCAGTTAGCTGAAACTAATTTTCTGACTACGGGTCACCGTAGTTCACATCACAGACATTTAAATCTCTGAATCGTAGCATTTATGTTCAAAGACACACAGTAATGTTTGTCTCACTGTCTTCACAGCTCATTTGAATATTTCTTAAATCCATTTAAGCTAATCACTTGTGATTTAAAGACAAGCAAGCCCTCTGGTTGCCAAAAATGAAATAAAGTACTTAAATTTCATGTATCCAATCAATTAAGAGCTTGTTTTCCCCAGCCCAAAGTGACTGTTCACGTTTAGCCAAGTAAATGTAACGTATGTGTCAAGCGGGATGGGAGGGGGGCTGGAAATTGACTTCTAAAGTGTTCATCAGCATTCCCAGTTTCTCTTTCCAAGAGGCTCGAGTTTCAGGAAAGCAGCCAAAGACGAAGAAGAGAAGAAGGAAAAAGGCATTTTCCCCAAGGCCTAAGATTGGTTTCCTATAAATTAACTCCTGGCCATTATCAATGTTTCACAGTCGCAGGTCTATTAAAAACAATGGTCTTGTAATATGAGAATGCATAAATGCATCGTGCGGACTGTAAGCAGGCTGCTCTAGTCTGATCTGTCACTGGATTGCCCCCCAGGGACAGACGGTCCTCTCTAAACAATGCAGTCCTAACCCCCCCAAACCAGGAAGTAATGAAGACACACTATCCACGCGGTGGCAGAGCAGCTGCTGTTTCTCTAATCAGCCTTTTTAGCCTGCTTTTGTGGGTCTTCCAAGGAACCGGCCACGAACCGGCTGCCTTAATAGCGATTTCCCAAAAATGAGAAGGCGAAGATGGCAAAGCAGAAAGCAGACCCGCGTTTGCTTCGGGAGTGTATCTGGGTCACGTAGCCAAGTGCCTTCCCGGCTCCTTTGACAATAAATCTGATGAACGATCCCGTTGATTGAGATGCATTGTATGCGTGAGAGATTTTATGACGGGTTTTATCTGTCAGGTACCAAGGCAGTTAACCTGAGGCAAAAGCTCTTATGTGGAGCAATATGGGTGCCATAGCGATACACAAATCAAGCCGCGTATATCAGTCAATTAACTGTGACCTCGCTGTCGTCATCAATTTGAACCCACTCCCTTTCTGAGTGGGTTACAAGCCAGCCATAAACACGATGACAAACATTGAATTTCCCCGCGGACTCGGCTGGCATCGACAGCGATGATGGAGAGCTTGGCTCTGATTGGATTTCTCTGGACTGGCATTAGATCTGTTGTCAATGTGTGGATGAGAATGTCCTCAAAGTTTTTAAAAAAGAATTGGGAGAAAAAAACCTTAGGGTTAAGTTAAATACCGCTGGACTTATTCTTTCACACAGTAACAAAAAACCAGCAGATGATTAATGGTTCGTGGCTACAATGAATGTTTCCATGAATTTGTTATTACATGATAAGCCCTTATTCTGAATTCCTAAAATATTTATTTAAGGTTTCCATCTGTACAGAATGCAATAGTAAGCACAGAATTGCACAATGCAAAGGCTCTAAACACCTTCATCATCATCATCATCATCATCGTCATTATTATTATTAGGTGAAATCTAGTCATGTTGATTCCTGGACACTAAGTAGACCACGTAAGTTCAGAATGTCCAGTCTTTTGTCTGGGTCCTTGAGATCCACCCTACACAAATGTCTTTCAGTTTTTATAAATTGGATTTTCCCCAGAGACAGTTCAGTTCAAAATTACACAGAAGTCATTGGTTCTTATAAACCAATGGTTTAGCATTCAGTTTCCTGAACAACTGTGTCACGTTTGGGCTTGTAAGTATAATTACAAAGTACTTACATTTTCACATTCCCAAAAAACTGATTAACTTTTTTGATCAAGTGCATTGTTTTGTCTCTGTGTTTTTTCTGGTTTATTTTAATGTACAATACCTCATTCATATCACGTCACGTTACCTCACAAAAGCCCAAAAGACTCAGGTATCATTCAATGTTTGAAAATACCTAAGACGCTTGATTTATGAAGAAACTGAATGTGTTAGAGTGTTACAGTATAATGTTTTACCCCCTCTCCTTCTCAAGGTGCATGCTTACTATATAACATATATTAATATATTACTGACTGCAGCAGTCAGAGCTCATGTACAGTGTTCATTGTTGCAGTTAATTGGCCTGGCCTTGTTACATGACTTTCAACAAATGAGAGCGTAAGGGAGAGTTCAGTTATGTTCTGGAAGACGCATTGTCTTTCTTTAAATGGCCCATTAGAGTTTAGTCAATGGATTATGGGAGTCCTCATTAGTTCTCCCATTTCTCATGCTGATGTATGATCTGTACTATAGGTATCTTCCCCATCAAGTCCCTTTCAGTTCTATTTAAACCAAACTGTGTTTTTGGAGGGAGGTAGGAAAGGCTGGAAATTATGAGCTGTGTGTGAATGAAGCACATGTGCTTACATGCTGGACTTTGCCCATGTGACCTGAATCTCCCTTCTGCTTTTGGATGAAAACTGTGTGATTTCCTTCCACTGCAGTTTTATACCTTTATGTTTTATTTAAAAAGCACCACACACCTAGGAGTAGCAGCTATTATAATACCATTCCCAACGGAGGGGGGTTTTTTTAAACTCCACCTATAGATCTCCCGCCTGGCGTGTAGAGCATCCTTCCAGCTCCTCGCCACCCCTTCCTTCAGCTCTTTTGATGTCCTCTGCCCTGTAAGGAGGTTTTCCGTCAGCACATCGGAGGCTGGCGTGACTGCCCCAGGGGCTCCGAAACAAAGGCGCGGGCTTAAGTATGCACGAGCGTCCATCCTCCATAAAACACAGGCAGTTTGAAAACTTCGAACTGCGGAATAACGTCACAGCCTGAAAAGAAATGACAAGGGGGTTTCAGCTAGAAAAGGCACAGCTTTCGCTGTATCTCTGCGTTCCAAGAGGTACCAGATGTATCTCAGTGAACTGATGCCATGTCGGGCATCCCCAGTCAAGCTCACTGGACTCGAGAACATAGAGTCACTCTGGGGCCCAAACAGTTGTCTTGCGGAGGTGGCAGCACTGCAGACAGAAAATGAATGTGACGGCCCCAGGCAACTCAGACTTAACTGCTCTTTTGGATAGAACCCGTTTTAGACCAGTGCACCACTTGCAGGGATATTGCCGCGGAGCACGCAGGACAGGATTAGCCATTGAATAGCAGCAATGGGAGCTTAGCTTGATTTGCAAGCGCATTTACAGGACAAGTTAAATGTAACGGTAGCTTGAACAACCCAGCTACTGACCCAGACCCGGAGCTAGGATAAGTAGAGAGGCTGAGAAGGGACATATTATATTAATACTTTGACATTTAATATTTAAACCAAAAGAGCCTCGAAGCACTACATTGTACATTAGTTTCTTCTGATGAAAAATAAGGTGAATTCCAGCTATTTTACTAATTTAAAAAACAGCATTTGTTATGCACTCTGCCAGGCTAATTTTGTAACGATGACACCAGCTTCATCAGTCGGCATGGTAACCGTGCGTACAGGTTAATTTTCAACCAGGGCGCAACCCCTATAAAGGCGGTGGGCACGATGCTACATCAGCATCCTGCCTCCCGACTTTGCCAGATAGTCACCGCAGCAACATCGAACATGAAGCATTCTGCCTTTTTTTCCTCTTGCGGCTCCCCAAGGACGAGCTGTCCCCGGAGAGAGTCTGGAGTCCAGTCCCCGCCTGGCGGGTGACAGGATCAGTGCCTGAGAGGGAGTCCAGGTGAATCAATCAACAGAGAGGATAAAGATAGCATTAAAACCCAAGATCATCCTCTCATCAATAAGGGTACCACGTGGCCAATAAAGAAACCCCAAGTTCCAGATATCTCTTACAGTCATTTCAACAGAGCCATGCCCACTGTGCCCTTGGGAGAATGAAGGGAAAGAACAAAACAACGGTAATAGCTATGCCCGGTTCTCTATTATCCGGACGCATTTCGGAAATCTATGAACAACAGCGGGCCAGCATTAGGCCCGTATATTTCTTCCCTCGTTTGTTTTTAGCTGCCGCTCCATAATTTACAAATTTGATGCAGGAATTGAACGCATATTAATTTAATGGACCGTTGGGGGAGAAGTCACAGAGTGGCACGTCGTTCACTCTGAACCATCAATTTCTCACAATAAGCCGAGAAGGCTGTCTCCCAGTATCGCTGTCCTCTGGGGTAAGGAGCACTATCTATTTCCTGCCGCCTGCAAGCCGGGGAAAGAGAAAGAGAGGAAAACCTTCAGCAGATGGATCTGTGCTGGGCCTCTAACCTACTCTACATATTTCAATCCTGCTGCATGACTTGCTGAGAATGGTGCCTTGGCATGATATAAAATAATATGAAAGCCATAAAAGGTATAATAATACTAAAAGGTATAAAATAATACGATAAAAATAATCTGAAATTTAAATTGTCCTCAGTGTGTGTGCATGTGTGTGTGTGTGCCCTGTGATAAACTGACATCCTGTCCAGGGTGTCCTCTGCCGTGTGCCCTTAGGTTATGCTCACCATGACCCTGTACGGATAAGCGCTAAGATGGATGGATGGATGGATGGATGGATGGATGGATGATACAATATGACAGAATATCACTTGAAAACACTTCAAAAATCACTTAGTAATACTAACACAGCTATGCAGCCGTGTGTGAAGATACAGATTAATATCTGCTCTCAGTGTAATGCAGGGCTTTAATGGCATAAGGCTGTGTTATAACTGAACTTGTTAAACATGCCACACTTTGTTGCACAACAGCGTTTCCTGAGAGCATTGCCAAATCAACACAAAGCTCTTCTGATTATAAGCCTCTTCACGGACCTGTTTTCAGCAAATGGCCTGTCCTGTTTCAATTAAAACGTGTTATCTGTCACCCCATTGTGGTAAACTGCGGCTACATCCTTAGTCACCACCACTCGCACAGCGGTGACCTGCGCGCAGGTAAGCAGGACAACACCCACAGGCTTCATTGAGAATGCTGGGCCGTATTAACATGCGAGGTCTGTCACCGGCCCACTGCACCAATCTAGTCTTGTCCTAATCAAGCAGGATTGTACCTCACTGAAGATATCTCGTTTAACAATATATAGGTCTATTATGTTATTTTCATTATGGACATGCTAAGAAACCAATTAATTAAAAAGATTAAAGTAGTGGCTAACTAGATTGAGGTTGTAAAGATTGGGGTCAAAGAGTGTTAATTTATTTTATGACTCCTCATATTTGGCTATTCATATACAAATTATCGGAAGTACCCCGCTGCTTACAAACTTATTAATTCAGAACCTTAATTGTTGCACGCGAGTGTTTTGGGGGGCAGACAATTAAATCTTCTGATTTAAATTTTTTTTCCCCCCGTTTCAACTCCACTGTGCCAAATTAGCAACAATAGCACAATGCCTGGAAATTCTCCATGCTAGAGGAATGACGAGTCTGAAGCCTCCCAGCAGAACTGATAAATGTCACCGTCCGACACGGTCGGCGGGCGAGAAACGGGAGTGCAAAGGAACGAGCATGTGACAACTCGGCCCGTAATGGCGGGGAGATAAACTGCTTATGATGTTCTTAATTGTGAGATCTCATATTCATTTAACCACCACGCCATCACAAGGCCTGATAAACAGCTCATCTCAGAAATGAAACAGGACTATCCCGCCAAACCCAAAGGGCTAATTATAAAATAGCAAGTGTCTCTTTTGCCACCCCTCGTTTTTTCCTTTCTTTTTTTCCGCATGGCTCATTATCACAATGCTTATGAAGTGGTTTCAGAATTCGAGTTAGGCTTGGAGGACTCAAAAAAACCCAACCTATTTAGCTGCGCTCACACCCTGGATGAACCCATCCCCATTAATTCTGGATTACCACTCCAAGGCTGTGTCTCTCTTGACAGGGGGAAAATGACAGCATATTTGAGTTGAGATGGTATCATCTCCCTCTTTTAATTGCAGCCCTATCTATGCATGCACTTTTAAGATATGCTGTGCGAGAGGGTGAGTCAGCCAGTCGCCCTGGGAAACCTTGGAGAGCTGAACATAAATAGTTGCTGCCACTTGTTTCTGGGTCTTTAAAGTTTTATGAAGCCTCAGCGCTTTCTTCCTACAGTGTATCCTTCACACTTCCTCTTTTCACAACTCACCAATCGCATGCGCCATTTCCCGCATTCTGCATTCCAGTGACAGTGTGTCAACTTTCTGTTGACTCATTCATTCCAGTGACCGTGTTTTGGCTTTCAACTGACTCAGTTATTGCAGTGACAGCATGTTGAGTATCGCTGACTCAGTCATATCTAGTCACCGTGTGCTGATATTCAATCCATCCACTCTTTTATGGAGGATTTATGAATGACTATTTATACATACGTGTAAAATGTAAATTATAGATTAGAAAGCATTGATAATCATTTGGTGACGCTCTTCCAAGGATAAGTAATTGGCTGGATGGACGGACGGACAGACGGACGGACGGATGGATGACAATTGGTTGGTAACAACATGAACTAAATTGTGCTTGGTGTTCTATATGGGAAGAATGACACAAGTCTATCTAATGATCTTCCAATTCATCAGTTACTATTTCTCAATCACAAATATCTTAATTTGTTATGACTGGCACATCATGACTGCAGTCTTGGTAAACTGTTATATAAAAATATTATTTCCCATTAATTAGAAGGCAAACAGACAGAATATTTCCCATGAAATAGATGACTCTAATTTGAATCCAGTATAATCTTTAAAAAATGAAAGTTTTTAAAAATTAATCGCACCACAATTGGAAGGTGTTCCCACTTGCTCATAATGGCCAGTGGCAATAAGGACATTAAATATAGGCCGTCCAATAACAGGATATCTAATCATTCTTTATCACTCCTCATTTTTTTCTCAGCCAATAACAAGGTTCCTTACTTCTTCAACTGTACTGACATTTATGAAGGGCCTACTTAAGCAACATAAACGTTTAATGGGGACTATAATTTTTTTATAGGAATTTATTGAATACTATGAATTACGGAGGTTAGTAAGACACGTAATTGTCACTCGTAGACTGTATTCCATTGCTGCATAATTCCACTAATGTTAAGTTGCTTGATCATGCTCAGTGACCTCCCTGTAAATTATACGCACTGTATCTATGTTCAGGGAAGACTCAGCGGGCACGGCTATTGACCTGCCCTTGCTCTGTGTATGACGAGTGCATGTTCTCCCCTTGTTATGCTGCTTTCTTCTGGGTGCTCCAGATTCCCCTAGCGGTATTAAGTTAATTGATGACTCTGTGTTGCCCGTAGTGTGTTTGCCAATGGTTGCATGTGTTTACTGTGCGATGGACTGGAATCCAATGAAAGGTGGACCCCTGCCTTGTGCCATAATGCCACCTCAAGTCTCTGAGACCTCATCTCTTCTGTATTGATTTTAACTGAAGTAAGAGAAGCTGTGGTTCCATATGGTTCCATCGCCTAAATGAGGACTCCATAGTGCTTCTACTGAACGGATAAGCTATCGACACGTGCCATGTGCTTAAGGTTAGATGAGCTGCTTGCACTCAGCCAATGGTCTGCAATAATCCAACGAGCAAGACAAATATGTCCTTTGCTGGGTTGCAGAATGGCTTACGGAAAGGTCAAGTCCGTCATTGTGGTTGGAGAGGCCGTGCAAGTGGGAAGATTTTGGTCAGTGTCACGGCACATGTTAAACATTTGTCATCATAAGTAGCAGCACAGTGTTTACGGGAACACTCATCCCCGCTGGTCTTCACGTTGTATATGTGTACTGGTATGACCATTTCTTACTGGTTTATACTGTTGTTGCATTGTGGAAGCTTCTTAACAAACAAACACATTGCACCAGTTTCAGATTACGTTCAGTACATTCAAATGTGAATGTGAGACAGTTCTTTGTTTTATTTCCGCAAAGTCTGGTGTTAGCCATAGACTCTCAGAGATATAGCGTTATGCTCTGTATGTATTTCCAAAAGGAAAAGCTCTACTCTCCAAAGAACTCCTTACAAATTATCTTTTTATTGGTTAAATATACAAATTTTACGAATGGGAGGGGGGCAGCTTTCAAGAGGGATGGTCGGGTGACCAGAATTTGGAATTTGGCGTGATGAGTAATTCCGCCAGTCTTTCATTCCCTGCGAAGTACAAAGATTAGTGTTCTGTTTTTTACATGCCCCAGTAACCTGGATGAAGGTCCTCTGACCTGCAGAAGGTCTCCGCTCTCCATTTCAATCACCCACTTATCTTTTTATTCTGTGCCAAAATAACAGTTTTTTTGTGCGTGTGTTTTCTTCTTGTTAACTGTCATTCAGCGTGCTACCTGAAAAAAACCATTACCTCTGAAAAGAACACAATTTCCCCAAATAAAAAAAATACATGGAAAGTTTGTTTCCTGCCCTGACCAACATCACATGGTTCCGTTTACTCTACCAAGCAGGGACTGCTTCATTAACATATGTAAATTAGTCACACCTGTCATAAAAAAGGCTCTACAAGTCTTTGAAATCTGTTGATAATTGGCAGCATATGATAATTACACCCATCTAGGGATAATAAAAATTAAAAGGCCCTGTGCAGACAGATTTGCCATTTGAGAGAAAAGCATTATTACTTGACATTACATAATTCCATTATGACTTTAAAAGCAGCTCATTTGGTCGCAAACACTGTGGAAATCTTTCAAAATGATCTGCTTCAAAATTGCAAATTATATGAAAAGCAGAATATAAAACCAAAAATATCCATTCAACAGTCCTCATGTGACCAAGACAAACTGAATATTCCAACACCAGCATTCCCTTGAAGCCAGACGACAGACGGCCTTGATTCTGTTGCCATGGCTTGGACATCCGGGAAATAACTGTTTCCCTTGGAGGGGTATTTTATGCTGGAAGGCGCTACAAAGGGAGATTTGTAATTAGCTATGACTTTAAAAGGCGGAGCAGCTCAATATGTATCATAATAAAACATATAATATATAGGCATGTTAAAGATACTCCAACCCTTTTTTTAACTCCCATACAAACATGCAGTTTGACTAATTGGTGTTTCTAAACTGTTCATAGTGTGTTATTGTACGTACATATGTGTACGTACAATACGTCCAGTCCAGGGGGTACCTGTCTTTAGCTCTATCCGGCCTGGCATAGGTTCCAGGCCATACTGTGACCAAATAATCAATTAGCAATGGATGTATGGATGGATGGTATCAGATATGCCGACACCGTCCCAATACGCATCATCATACTCACGGAACTGGAAAAATCCTGGACAGATTTCCCATTTATGCCTTTTTAAACAAAAAATGCAGACTGCATCCCTGCCAGAAGGAATCTCTGTTTCAACGGAGACAGTAGAAAATCTCAATTGTACACTGGCACAAGTGCCATGCAAGATGCATCCTGTGAGGTTTAAAAGTGAGCGTAAGATGTTGACAACAATGTCAACATCTCCTGCTACGCCCATCGCTAAACCTGTCCACCAAGCTGCATCTTGCCTCGTATTAGTATTTCTTATTTTTATTTATTTTTTGCTGTCTCTGCCTGTAACAACACATTATTTCTAAGGATGAGACAAACCATTTGAGATTAGCCTTTCAGTTTAACTAATGATGCTTCCATCCGAAAGAGGCCCACAATCACTTACTGTACGAATATGCATGGGCACCTTCAGGAGGTGTATGACTCCAGTAATTCGAAACAATGTTCCTATGTGCTCTAACTCTGGAGGAGACAGAGAGAGAGAGACAGAGAGAGAGAGAGAGAGACAGAGAGAGAGAGAGAGTTGTTATTCCCTGGAGGTTTTAGTCTGGAAAGAAAGCCAGCTATTTGTCACACTGTAGCAGATATAGTGCAACCTTGGCAATGCAGCTCACAGTGCAGGTGCTCCAAGACAGATCATCGAAAACTAAAGTTCCTTTGATTTCAATGGCACGGGGTGCGAGGCACACGGTGGGCCAGCCTCATCAAAGAGGGACAGGTTCCATAAAGGTGATCCAAAAGAACAGCAAAGCCAGATCAGCCTGGTTTATAAAAAAAATATCTCCAGCATGCTCAGTTCACATTTCTTCTGGCTGGAGTTTATAGGATGTGCTCCATTATTTAAACCAGATTGCATTTGTGAATGCAGTTTGATGCAGGTTTGTCCAGGGTGGAGTATGGGCAGAGTTGGGTGGAGAGGGGTGGGTTTAGCAGAGGAGCAGTAGGGACATTCAGAAGATCCTGAAATAGGAAGCGTTTGTATCATGTTCCCTAGCAACCTGTCTGCATCTTACATTCGACGGTGAAATAGTACACAAGGCTTTTTCTCAATCCCCTGCTGCTGACTAACCAGCATCAGGATGTTCCGCAACTAGTAACCCTGCACACGAGAGAAATTCGTTCACCCTCCTTATCCGTATTTGTCTTCCAGCAAGACCCAAAAACTTTTCAATGTACAAGAACGAGCAAAGAACATTTCCAGAAAAATCTACATGTGCATGGCATGCATGCTCAGATTCCCTGTAACAGATAAACGGCCAGCACAAAACCGATTTCCTCACAGAGAGAGCATTCAGCTATATGGCTTTTTGGCAAGACTTTTACACCACTTCAACTAAACATCTGAAGAGAAGTCAAGACATAACCTTTTAAGGACGTGTCAAGAGTGATGGATAGCACATCATTCAAATGCATCCCCTCTCCCTTTGGGGATAGCGAGAGTCGAAAAAAAATTAATAATTTAATAATTTTGCTTTGAACCACTACAAAGCCATAATCCTCTAATCTGCATTGGGCATAATCTACCATCTCACTCTGTGGTCTGAAGAACGGCTACCTTACATGCAGCAGAGCAAATCCGCTTACAATGGAGAAGCAAGGCAAGGAACTGCATCACGGGGTGCAAATGGAATGGCAGTGGGCCGTCTTAGGCTAATGAACAGATTGAGTGTGAATATGCTTTAAACCAGAAGCAGCATGGGTCGGGGCGTGCTGGGGCTGTGCCTCTCCTCCTGGAGATCTGGCTTCTTTTCTGCAGGCCCCCTTTGAAATGATAAGCCCGGGCCAGGAGTGGCGATGCTTCACTGGTTGTTAGGGATCGGCCGAAATAACAGAGGAAATCCATAAACTGGCTCCTCACACTGCCTGAAACGGGCTGAAAAGAACAAAAATTCTTTTGAAGAAAAAGGTAGATTAACCTTTCCTTCTTGACTCAAAGGGTAATCCATACAGCTATTTCTGCAATAGCTGCTAGAGCCGTTATGAACTACAATACCTCATGACTGTACCATAACTGCTATTATAGCAACAATTACTATGAATGGTAATAATTATCATCAAAGTGTGGTCCCACCAGCTCTTTGCTGCTGGAATTGGTAGGGCTGGCAAGCCTGTTAGATATACATATTTACCTTTAGCAAATTAGCACACACCTGTAGGAAATTTAAGACTTAAGGAGCAATGTTGATGATACATCTTATTATAAGAGAAGTTTAATAAGACTTCTCTGTTTTTCATTTAGGTTGTGATGCAGGGGAAAAAACCTACTAGTTATTCTACAATCTTGTCATCCACAATGACTGCAGCTCGGTCTTAATGACTGGAGCGCCAACAGATATAGAGATAATTTATCTCTGTGTCGGATGCAGGTTTAACTTTAATGAGGAAGCGTGCTACTCTTACGGTGGCTCGACGCCGGTGCACAAATAAGTTTGGATTTCCACAGGGAATGCATGGAACACGCTGTCCCAGTTAAAACTTTTATCAATAGTGATGCAAAAAAAAAAAAAATCAGTTAACTAGCAGACAGATATGTTCTTTGAGATCAGTGTCATCTTCTTCACCTACTCCTGAAAGTGAGTTGACATCTTGATGCCCTGCAAGTTGATCAAGCCGATTGAAAAAAAAAAATGGGTAGTTATTTATAAACAAATGTTAGAGAGCATGGTTTGGGGTGACTGTCAGCTTACTGGCCCAGAGGAGTATTTATTAAGTAATTGCAATAGACCATGAAGGAAAGGCCACTCGCTGATCAGACAGATAATCGTTATTAAAAGAATGCTAGACATCAGCATGCGGAATGGTTATCAGTGGATCAGCTGGATGATCATTCATGAACAAGTAGGACAGAGCAGCCACTAGGACGACTGGGTTATTGCATGTGAAAATAATGGTGCAGATCAGCATAGGGAAAAGCCTTCAGCTGATTGGTGAAATGGTTACTCATAAGCTAATGATAAAGCAGCATGGGGAGAACCCTTCAGCTGATTGGTCAAATGGTTACTCATAAGCTAGTGGCAAAGCAGCATGGGGAGAAGCCTTCAGCTGATTGGTCAAATGGTTATTCATAAGCTAGTGACAAAGCAGCATGGGGAGAAGCCTTCAGCTGATTGGTCAAATGGTTATTCATAAGCTAGTGACAATGCAGCAAGCTGAGAAGCCTTCAGCTGATTGGTGGGATGATAATTCATAAGAAAATGACAAAAAAGCACAGGGAAAGAACTAATGCGGCAGAGGGGAGGGAGGTCGGAGCGAGAGGAAGCCTGCTATCCATCCCTGTGACCGATGAGTCTTATTAAAGCTTCCCAAGTGGAAGCAGGGGACCTTAGTAGCACATGGGATGCAGGAGCACTCATTGGCAATCACAACAGTAATTGTCTCTCTACTTTGGGTCAGAAGCAGAGGCGGCCAGCCTGAGATTGACAGGGCCCATTTCCCAGCATGCTGCAGGAAAGAGACGGCTAAGACAGCGATCTGTGCTTTCAGCCGCTCTGACAGGCATCACTTTATGAGGACAAGGTGTTGTTGTATTTTCTGCCTAAAATAGCTTTAACCCTGCCATGTCAATAGACCCAAAATTAAAGAAGCTGCTGGCTGTATTTATTTATATCTTTTATAGCCAGGTTCCTTCACCAGATGGACTTCTGATAGCCTTCACTTATCATAGTGCTTGATTACACAGCAAAGAGACATTAAACACAGCCAAGCATGAGTTGTCTCATTCCAGTCTTTCACATTGTTGTTTTCCAGCAATCCCTGTGAATCAGTTTTCTGACAAATTAATGTTATTGTTATTTATTTACTTGTTACACAAATGTCCTTCCTCTTGCCCTTGAGTCCTTTAAAATGCTTATGGCTCCACACTCAGCCAATAGATCTATATTTATACATTCATCATTCTTACGCAAAATTTAAACATACCTAAGGTAGAACTATGCTGAACAACATGGAATCTCTTGCGTGTCCTCAGTGACTCTGGCCTCAATCTGTTAATGCCGTGTCATTTTTCTACATAGAATGTTATGCAAATATATTCAAGCGTGTCAGCCAGCTACTACACAAGTACACAAAAGCTGCAGATGGACGGGAATTTAGGAGGAATGTGATAGACATTACACCCCTTCATTCTGTAAGCTAAGCGCCATAAGCAAGTCTCCAATAGGGTAAGACTGTGACCCGAACTATGGTCATCTCGCAAGAGAAAATCAGGTCATCGGGGGTTCGGCTTTTAATTAGTCCCACCTGTTTCTGCTTTATGTGGTCCCCAGTGTCCCTGGTGACAATAAAGCCGGTCCCAAGGCCCTGAACTCCTCCTATCATGCCGCATTTGTTTATCTTTCTTTTCATTCCTGGACGTACATCTGAGCCTTTGTGTGCATCAGGTTAGTTCAACCGTGCCCCGTCTAACCCTGCAAGGGCTGACTTTGTAAATAAATTTGCTCTTTGTGGTCACATGGTTCCACTCACAGTGCAGACAGAGATATTCCCAGAGGACTGGAACAGCACTGCTCTCAGTGGGGCAGTTTAAAAATACTTCATGTGAATTGAAAAGTTAAAAAGATTTATTCTCTGAAAAAAAAGAACCCAATCAGTTATTTGATAAAAATCTGTCGATAGGTCCTCAAAGAGCCTTAAAGGATAACTAAGAACCACATATATTCAAGGATGAAATATTATTTAACACTTTTAGCTAGGTACATCTTGTGTTAGTGTTAAGTATCACTAAGAAATGTTTAAAGCCATTTTGATTGCTCAAGTAGCTTTTCTGTGCTGGTCTCAATGCACTGCTGGGCATACAGCCACAACCCAAAACTGGAGCAGCCTTTGACTTAATGACAGCTAATTCAATAGCCAGGGACCCTGGCGACCTGGACAGGCAGTATTCGCAGGTTCCCCGCTGAAATGCAGAACGTTCACCTCGCAAGGACGCAGGGCTGACCCTCCGGCAGCATCTGGCATGCCAACTGATCTCAGTGGACTGGTAATGGGAGGCTGGTGTCATCAGCATTAATGTGCAGCGTGCCTACCTGTAACTTGGCAGAGACACCAGAGCCTCTGAGATGGACTCATTGGGAAATTCAACACGAGATGTTCTGGGAAAAAAAGGAACGGTCGCTTGGGTTGCTTATCGTTGTTCTTTTGTTCATTCCTGTCCCCACCTTCATAAACACAGCAGCATTCATGATGCATTGTTTTCATTCAGTCCCTGCTTATTCTAGCTGAATGATCTTCTTGATAAATTATACTTTGAAAAAACAAAGCTTTTTTTTGTTTTTTTTCTCCGATGAGAAATTTAAGCTTTGGGATTCTTGATATCATCTGCTGTATTACAAACAGATTCTCAGTGAGAAGCCATACTCTGGCTTCCAGGTTCTGGAAGAAGGTGAAAAAGGGAACAAACAGAAAAAAAAATGTGGATAAACAGCCAACTGGGTTTGGGAACGATGCGTGTTTACGAAAAGTGCAGCCGAAATTAAAAGTCCACAGTCGCTCCCTGCATCTCCTTTATTACCCTCCGAAACCAAACATGGCCAAGGAGTCTATTTCCAGCTGGGTCCCCAACTTGAGGTTTAATTTGCTTTCTGGACAGAGCACCTGGGCTGCAGGTCAGGGCATGGCCCTCCTCATCTGCCCGAGTATGAAGTGGCGATCTGGCCCCTCCATAATCACACACCTCTGCGCTCAGCCGTCCGGCCCAGACTCGTGGCCTACGGATGCAGAGTGCCCTTTCGGCTGAAGATTCCTATCAGTGGAACCTCTCGTCTGCTGAATCTTCACAGAATAGATCTGAAGTGCCGTATGCTAGAAGGACCAAGGTTCTTACAGGTTCACAGCCTCTTCCAGCAGGGGCTTCTACTGCTGTCTTTTCAAACAGCTGGCTTTCACCAGACCCCCCCCAGTGCTGTGGAATTAGAATGGCATGTCCTGCCACCATCTGAAAAAGATCAGGATATGGGGAAATGCGTATGAATGTGATTCACTTCAAATGCATATATGGGTATTTTTTTTTTCACAGTAACGCAGACATCGGTATTTCGCAGCACGTGTCCTTCGACTGTGCAGCAGCTGTTGTGTATAGAAGGACCAAGTCACGGTAACCCAAAATTTGTCACACTTGAGGTAGGCAAATCTACTGTCACATTTTTTTCTTAAAAAAAAAACAATGCAGCCAAGTAATGTTTACTGTGCCTCATTTTTCCTAGCCAGCCGATAAACATATATTAATATACATTGTTGCCTGTTAAAACTTGTAATATTTAAAGAGAATAAATTTGTTATAATTTTTAATCCAAGCGTGCTACAAAAACAAGCCTAGTTTAAAGGGAATGACTGATGACTTCTGCCCAGGGAATCCATCAGTTATGTCTTTTTGAGTTCCAAAAAAAAGGCCCAGTTAATGATCACAGATGAAATGGAAAATGATTCCGCTTCTCTAAGTGTGGCTCATCTCAATTTCATACCAAGCTAATGTCTCAGTAGTCGACCAGGTAAAAAACAATCTGTTTCGAACTGCTCGCACGTGTTTGCCCTCCCCAGAATGGTGCGCGGAGGATGAGGACGTCGAGAGGACCACCGAAAAATTCAGCACAAACTGGGAATGAGAGAAGACTCCCTATAAGTGATTCATATATGCTAATTCGGTATTCATAGGGGCACGCCTCTGTTTAGTTATTCTCCCACCGTAATGCGAATGTCTCATCCCTATTGATGTCCCTTAGACTGCCTAGGTTCTGTACCTCTTTTACGATTACTGCAGTGGATTTGATTTAGTTTAGTCTCTTTAGGGATTCTGCTCCATCCTATGCAAGCTAATATGTTTGCCATGTTTAATGGCGCGCAAAATTTTACTGAGTAGAAGTTTTATCTTTATCAGGGTGTTCTCGTAGCATGCTGTCACTTAGCAGAGCAGAATATAGACTTACAGTGTGTTGAGATGTACACACACACACACACACACACACACACATAACCTGCTGGGGTTTTCAAGATGGTTGATTACTGCACGCACTTGTAAAATAGGCGTATATCGAAGAAAGTTGCGGCGATGGCAAGATGGTGGCAAATGAACTTCACAATGGTGCAAAACCAGCCGGACCCTGGCTACACAGGATACGTGGGCTTTTTTGTCCTGTTAATCGAGGATATAATGTTTATTGTCTCCCTGTTTATCATTCATTCCTCTTCCTGAACCCATCCTTCACATCTTTCCTAACATCCTCTCCTTTGATCTACAAAGCAATGTTTGTTTCTGCAGAAAACGCAGAATAAGCAAGTCTGTTTATCTGGCAATGCACAGTTATTACCCAAATACTCTAGGAGGGAAAATATTTTTTCGGGCATGCACGGAACCGATCAGCCATTCTCCCAAGGTTTGACCTTTAATCCCATTTTTGGAAAGAAAATTCCGAGCTGGCATGAACACCCAGTCTTTAAGGCCTGAGGTTGTTATGGATCTCAGCAGGAGGAGAGCTGAACTGATGCTAAAGCTATGAGATGTGCACGCTTGTGCTTCTGCGAAACCGTCCAACGAAATCAGACATAAATTCCCAATTACCTGATGGAAAATGACTCAAATGCAAGGAAGTACCAAACCAAAACAGTACTGTTGTTAAGAACAAAGCAATAGAGATCCTTCTCCAATACAGCATGCAAATGGAGTTATTCTTTTGTATACAGATGCACAGATAGGGTACACATGTGGTAAATTCCATAGCTAAATACTGCCAATTGCAGAGCCATGCCTCATACGGTCTGTGTTCGTGACCTCTGCAGCTGGAAAGACGTGGTGAGGGGTGCGTTTGGAGAAAGCACGCTTGAGCCTCCATTTGTGACCTGCGACTGGAGCCCTTGGTAATGAAGTGCTAGTGAGTGTCCGCAGCCCCTCACCAGGTCCACTGGGCCGGCTCCCCAACATTCCCCGAGCTTTGGATCCCTCCAGCCGCCAAGGCTGCAAGCAGTGATAGGGAAAAGATGGCCGTCCCACACATCACCAGTGCATTTTCTGTTACAGCTGGAAGTCATGAGAAAGACCTTGCGGCCATTCCATGTTTTCCAATGGGATGTTAAACGTGTAATGTGCAAAGCATAAATAAATAACACTCTAGCATTATTATAAACAGGTGGCATGGAAAAAGACATGCTGAGGTTTAGAACATTAAGATGCATAAGATTTGCTATCAATTCATGTACAATTTGTCATGCACAATATAATATATTATTTATAAATGAAACTCCTGTTCTTTATAGTTTTTACATTTTTCCTTATTCAGCAGTAGCATTTTCCCTTTGTTCTGGAAAACAAGAAATAAAATAATGACTGAATTAATCTGTTCAGCAATGTGACTAAAAGACTTGTAGCAAAGATTTTGTGTTGTGCTTTCTGGCAAATATTTTGTCTGTTTCCCTCAGCCTCTGGAATACACTAGAGACCAGATCACTGTTTTCCATGCCCTTCTTTGATTCTTTGATTCTTTGCTACACCCAGCCTTTTTTTTTTTTTTTGGGGGGGGTGTGGGGTCGCACCGCGTCAATATTTTGCTGATACTAAAACCGTAGTGTTCTTGTCATTTGTTTTTTGTTTTGTTTTTTTACGCGCAACCCA
>JAACJT020000033.1:1864300-1881608 GCA_009936485.2 Gymnarchus niloticus | reverse complement strand
TTGATTGATTGATTGATTGATTGATTGATTGATTGATTGATTGATTGATTGATTGATTGATTGATCGATCGATCGATCGATCAGATGGTCGGTTGACTGAATAATTGGCTGTTAGACATTTCTTTATTTTAACATTAAAAAGCTGTCTTAGTGAGTTCATGCAGGCTCTCTAAACAATGACATGAAGCTTAAGCAAAAAAAAACAGACAACACGGGGCACATGACTTAAACATCTCAATGTCAGTTGAGCAATGGCCGTGGGAATACTGTGCCATGATATTTCTACTGACAGCCCTCCAGCTGGGTCCTGCTTGTTTACTTCATTACGTCAGGAAGCCCACGGCTGGGACCCTCCCCAGGAGCTCGAGCGACAGTGCCAACGGCAGGTGAAAAAGCCAGCAGATTCCCATTAATTCTAACAGCGGGCTTGTCGGCAGTGTGGACAGCAGGGAGCCTTGGCTCCGGTGCGTCACGCCGGGCGACGGGCAAGTGCCGCCTCGCGATTGGGATGCGACCAGGCTCGGGTTACCATGAACCCGGCAACACACATCAACCCCAGGAGGCCCTTGGGAACCCATGCAGTCCAATTAGTCAGCTGTACTCCCTCCAAACTGTACCTGGCAGGACAGCTGGATTCGCTTCTTATTACCTTTGGATATGTGGGGAGTTCAATGAACATGTCAGACAAAATCCATTTTTTAATATTTTCGGTGAGGAGTCAGTTGGGCAAAATATCAATAAAAAATATCTAAAATGATGTACATCTCAATTTTATTTTGTCTTTGTAGCCATCTCTAGACTTGCAGGTAATCGCTGATATAATGATATGCAATTTGAAGCTACTAAAAAAACATCTGCCATCTTTTTTTCTGGAAGATGGCCAGTAACGAGGATGAGAATGTGTCTCTCTTTGCATTCAGCAGCCGAGAGCTTTAAAAATAATTTCATATAACCAGATTATCACACTATCTGTGGCACTTCAGGTGAGAAGAAAATGGATGCAAAAAAAAAATCCCTTGGCTGGTAACTGCCATGAATTTACAATAACAGAGTCCTTCTGAAAAAATGCATTTGATTGCAAATTGATCCCCAAAATAGGTTGATGTGACTGAAAAAAAAAACTTTCTTAATTTTTATGTGACTCCAAGACAAGTTCTGGCATGCTTTTTAAATTCATCCTTAGTCATTTTTTTTTGTTTGTTTTGCTGAAAGTGTGCCCCATTTCATTTATTTTAAGTTTTCTTTGCTGTCAAGAAATATTTTTTCCATAAATACCACATTTGCTCTGCTCACTCACTCAAAAACATTGTTTTCATGTTAGCCGTTTATCACGCAATTTCAGATAAGGTTTCAGACACATTTGTCCACACAATTATTAATTTTTATGCTGAAGGCAGACTAATGTCAACAGCATCAATAAAACTTACAGTAGATGCAATTACAGGGGAATTATTTAAAGCCAGGGGGCTCGAGCACATAAATAATACAGGGAGATTCTGCAGAGGGGTGACACTGCAGCTCAGCAGAGATCCAGAGTAAGGGCATTAATACTGGTTGTTCATCAGTGCCAGTCCAAATCAATCCAAATAATTAGCGTAATTCAATAAAAAGCCCAGCGAGCTAAATGTGATTGCTGGATTTCAGTGCTTGATGAGTACAAGATGTTCCAAATGGTCAATGGTCTAAATTTTGCCACAGATTCGTCCTAAAGTAGTGTACTACAGCGACATGGCAGGCAGGTATGAGACAAGTGTAGTCCGAAGGAGACTCGACAGCACAAACGGGCCGTGGGTGCAATCGATCGACCTGCGGAGTCTGAAATGGCAGGCAGGTCCGTGAGCATGCCAGGATGGTTTCTGTGAGTCTCAGCACCACCGAGAGCACCAGTCAGAGCCGGCGGCCAAAGTCCGCGGGAGGTAGGCTAGCCCAGTGCTCATGCTAGGCTCGGTGACGTGTGGTCGATTTGCCGGCACTCAGACGGCCTCCAGGAAGCGCCAAGGAGCAAGCTGGCCGTGTGTTTCGCTCTTGCGGGTACTCCACGCCGGCGTCCCGCAGAGCGAGAGCGTTTATTTTGGCTTTCACTCCCTCCTTTCAGTCCTCCCAGCTCCCAGAATGGCAGTCATGCTTGCTGCAGGTAGCTCAGCTCTATGTCACCTGGGTGACCCAAGGTTTTTTTTATCCCTTTGATGACACTTTACCTGGTGTGAGTGTGAATAAAAGGTCATGCATCTCCTGATCTGCCTCCAGGCAGGACGCGGTACTGCATCCACATACAGTAAGTAAAATTCATTCAGGCCCAGCTGAACTGGATTAAAAATGTGGATGAAGTCATTTCTAGAATCACTGATCACTTTTGTAATTGAGTGGATGTAATTTAATTACAAAATGCCCTTTCTGCATATGACTACAGATGGATTCTGCTAAAGAAGGTACACAAATGTCATTATTGCAGCTTTCCTTTACAACCTCCCTACACAGCCCTTATCTTGACTGGGGATGACAATCAGCCGGCATGTAAGTCACCTTCTCAGCCACTCTCCTGCTGAAAGGTGTGTTTTTTTCCCCCCAGCATGTCTGTGTGTCTGGCCTATATGCTTGCAGGGTGACAAATGTGGTCATTACACACCCCTGTTGCACCTTTTAAGACCCACTACACTAGTGGGAGATGTAGTATCATTCAGGAAGTACATTAGCGACGTCCAAATTAGCGTCGCTCTATCAGACGTCAGATTTAACACGTCGAGCGGTTCTCATCAGAGCCCCCGTCCCCCAAATCACAGTCCCCATGCCCCCCCGCAACCATCACCAGGTCCAAGTCTCTTCGGACGTGGTGTCGCTGCTCTCCAGGTGTGTTAGCACGTGTTTCACCGTCCGCTGCCGGTGTGTAATTGAACAGCTCTGCTCTCAAGCTCAATTTTATTCAAACTGAAATAAGGCAGGACTCTGGGGACGTCGTGGAAAACTCCAGCCACTTTTTGGCTCCCACTGCGCCTAGGACATCATGTGATCACGAGAGAGGAAAATCCGAGTGCTGAGTTTTTCAGCGAATGAAAACGCATTTAACGCAACAAATAAGAAAGAATATTAATAAATAAGTATAAGACAATATAACAAGTCAAGATGAATGTTTTATATTTGTAAAAAACATGTCAGCTTTGGAAAAATGGATCATGACATATGTAGCATTTTAACCGAAACAACTCTTTAACAGTTTCCTCTGACAATTAATCTTTATTTTCCTAGCATTCAAAGTAAATAACCAATCTACATTTCACTTTTGGTATTTTATTTCCCCTTTTTCCGGCCTTGGCCCATGCCGGACGTGAAATGTCGGCTCACAGACGATATTGGAATGCCCATTTACCGAGCACCGGCATGCCGCAATATCGCTTCCGCGAGACCTCATTCCCCTGAACGCACACCTTGTTTCCCGTTTCGAGAGGCCTGAAATGGGCGCTGGGTTTAAGTGGCTTTCTCTTTCTCATAGGAGGTCTGATACAATTTTATCCTGACAAAACATTTGTCCTTTCTCTTTCTGCCACTGTCGATCTGGCAGGCTTTTCTGTAGCTTTCCAGGCCCCCGAGAGAGGTCGTAGAATACAAATGTGGCACAACACCTTGCTGTTTTTATCAAAGTCTGCATGCTCCAGTGGCAGCTTAATATTGTTTTCCAGATTTAATGAAGTGTTACCCCACTGTCCTGCTGAAAAAAAAATCTCTTATCACAAGCAAAAAAAAATCTAACAACACAGTATGTCTACTGTTATGATCATGCAGATATTAAATCATTATGCTTCCTTGGGGGGTAAAAAGCATTCTTTAAGAAGCTTTACAATGTTTCCTAGATTGGTGGAATGCATTTTAAAATGCACTTTAAAAGCACACAAATCTCACTCTTAATTTGGCATTCTGTTATTTACCTATTTGTTTTTTTTTTTTTTCCATCTGGGTCAGGAAGCCCTCAACGGGGACCTTTTTCAGCACTCCAGTATCTCTTCAGATCACGTTCCTCTCTTCATCTGAACAATACCAGTGACCTCAGCTGTAGGACCACAGCCGGTCGGACGTCTCATGCATCCATTTGAGTTCAATTCCCACAATGTCATCACCCTGGTCTGCACTACTCCCGTTTGTCCTTCCCAGGGCTCACTATGACCTCTTCGGGAATCCTAATGGCCGCTGGATTGACAGACGCCCACCCCTGCAGAAAAGCACATTGCAGCTTCCAGGCTCAAAGCCTGTAAGCCACGCTCAGCCAGGAAAGAATCATACGAGAAAATCTGAATGTGCCGCCAGCTGCACACACAGACTGGTCCACATTGGCGCTGCGTTCAAGCCAAAGCACCTCGGAGAAACGCAAACGATTTGCAACTCTGAGAACACTGATTATTGCAGGGCCACATAGATCCTTTGCATGTAACGCAAGCGAGGACTTCAAACTGTCACAAGCCTTTGTTTGATCAAACCATAATCCAGAAACTCCACGTTACCAAATTCAGGCGACATTCCTTATTTTGTTAGTGGGCTAACAGTTTTAGACCAGGTAATGCAAAAGCTGGACGAGGAAATGAAGCACTTGTCTTGCTCAAAATTGTTAGTACGTAATAAAAGAAATGCTTTGCAGTTCTAAATGAAGACCATACAGGGCTAGGTTAGGTGAGTTACTGCAGAAATTTGTTGACATCTGCAGCTAGGTAATCACTTCAGAATTTGTGATGGTGGTCGGTTGTCACAGATTAGGATAGGAACCCCCAACTGTAAGTGCAGAGGTCATGTGACTTGTCGAACGAGCTCTAACTTAGGCTTCTCTGCAATCGCCATAACAAGGAAATATTTAGCAAATCGCCAGTGAAAATGTGCACGCTTTTCCACTCAGGGGCAGACACTGTAAATTGTCCAGCACATAAGGTCCCCCATTTCACTGGCGTCTGTGTGGCTGCACCGGATGGGTATCATCATCATCACCAGGAAAAAAAACAGCCGGGTATTTAGGCTTGCCTAATCAAATAATGGAAAAAAGCAGACTTGTTCCCATCAGCTCATTGATTCCTGTCCACCAGCGAGCGAGAAGGTGAGGACAGGCATGAACAAGCATCTACTGGAATTATTTATCCCTTTCAGTATTTATGTTCCAGGAGAGCCAATGTGATCCTTTTACCCCACCTCCACATGATCTCCCCTCCAGTATTGCAGTACAGCTGTGCACAGCAGCAGCTCTCAAGTGAATGCAGCAATTAGCACGGTGGCGTAACATCCATTTTGTCAGCCCTGACAAATTACTTAATGGGATGTGGTCTGGGTGACAATCCAAGCATTTACACTCTCTTTCTAGGGTGCATCTGCTGCATGACCTTCGACAGGTGATTCCATCAAAACAACAACAGAGAAGGGTATGAGCTGGAAGTGTCAGTGCTTCCTCCTTTGTGATTTATTTTAATCAATGTAAGTACAAACGTTGTTCATCTTGCGCCACCCATGGGGCTGCAGTGGTACTGCAATGTTGAGTGATTTTTTTTTTTTTTTTTTTTTTTTTTTTTTTTGTCTGCAATCACACCATGAAACACTGGACACTTTCAGTTGATTCACCTTTTCATTTGTGTCCTTAGGACTTCAGATTTTCTGCAGTGGAGAGATTTTTTTATATCTAAAATGAAAAAAGCATTAAACCCAAAACCGTTACGACCAGCTACAATGCAGGTGATTCATTGTTTATAGACCCGAAGTTCAATTTGTTGATCCAGGCTTCTTCTCAGCTGAAAGAGGGAGCCTAATTTTATTTATTTATTCATTTAAATGTACTGACATTTTAGTCATTTTGATCCACCTGATTTTAGAGTGAGAGCGGTCATGACCAACGCTTCCTATGCACTGTTTAATTTGACTATGGCCGTACTGAGAGGCAGCATAGCAGCACGGGTAGTTTAATGAACTGCCCACATAAATCATGAACCAATAGCCTGACCTTCTGTTTCCAGAACATATAACATAAACATGTTGCCTTCCACTCCCCATTCACCTAGGTGTCAGTGCTGGCTATCATTATTATCTATCAAAGGGGTGTTTGACCCCTGACCCTGAGCATCAGAGGGCAGCAGGCTTAAAAGAAATTGTTTTATTGGCCCCTGATTAACGCCTGCAACACCTGAGGAGGAGGAGGCTTCCTATTAAAATGAATACTTCAACGACACCATTAATCACTGAGACTGACTGAAAAGTGACTGGAGCAGAGTGACCCTGAAATTGCAGTGGGGTCCCAAAGAGCTCTCCCCACCACCAGCTACATACTGCTGTCAGCCCCGGCATTTTGTCAAATCATAAGTTTTGCGGCACCAAGCAGGCATCCAGCAGAGCAACTGGAACGCATCTCACCGCGGGCGTCCGCCTGCCTGCACGCCACGGGAAGGCGCACCCAGCACCTTGCAACAGAGATGCCCCTGGCTGACTTGAGACCTCCCCCTCCCGCTGCAGAATGATGCCAATTACATCATGCCGGGGCCGAGCTCGTAGCCACACCGGTTGGAGCTGCAGGACTGCAACGAGCGCTTTGTCCCGCTGCGCCTCCCTGGAGCTCGCCAAAGCTCGCCGCTTCCATAAAGGTTATCGGCAGGAAAACACAGTCTTAGTATCCAAGGTCAATGCTTCAAACATTTATTTACTCACTTTTCTTGGACTGTGATCTAAGGGAGTGTTAGAGAGCAAAACTGCACTGAGCTGCGTTCGTGTCAATAAATAACTAGAACTATTTAAGATACATCACTATGGGTGATATAAAATCACACACAGCAAGAAAAATTTTGATTTGTTCTCTGCAGGGGCGGACCCCCATCTTGGACCCCCCCACTGGCCCCCGTAGATGTGAGTTCGTTTTATTAACTCATAATATGATTGGAGGCAATGCAAGTTTTTTTTTTTCCATGTGTGCCCCTCCAACAGAACAACTGGCCCCAACCTGGCCCACCTACGTTCGAATGGTCTAGAACCGACATTGGTTCTACTAAAATAGTACATTCTGAATACCATGTTCCATTTCCCAAGGACTACGTTCTATAATAATATGAACTGTTCATTTTTAAAATATATATTTCTTTGTTTTTTTGCAAAATGTTGCCAAGACAAAAGTTTCCCGAAAGGAATAAATCAAAGCACAACAATTTCAATAATAAAAATATTAAAACAAAGTGACTTCCAGTAGCACCTGACACTGTACCAGACAGTAGTGAGAGAGATCCCGTCATGGGCAGAGGGAGATGGGAGAGCTGCAGTGAGGAACCCTTTGACAGTGGAAGCTTGATTTCATATGCTATTCAGAAATAATGATGAATTGTCTGCTTTAACACCCACAGTACAGTCAGTAAGATTCAGCCTTCCTGGGTGCCAGTACTGAAATCTCAGCTCCTAGGAAAATGTCCATCAATTAATCAAAAAACCTAGGAAAATGAAGCTGTATTTTTTTGGGGGCTTTTTTGTGATGCAATAAATATGACTATACTGTGTTGTTCATTGGTTCAAGTTCTATTACCTCCTGGACATTTTTCTCACATTTCACATTTTTGGATAGCAACACAGTGGGTGTCATTCATTAATCACCTTTTTTACATGCCGGAGAGATTCACTGCAGTAGCATTTTGGCCGTAGATGCCAAGACAGTTTCCTTGGGCATTGATAAAGATGTTGGATTCACCTGAGCCCAAAAAAAGACAACTAGCTGGCTTCTCAACCTAAAAAAAATCAATGGACATTGATTCTTCCCATATTCGAGAATATTAAACCCTGTATTTTATAAAAGCGTAATTATCTGCTTTAAGCACGCACGCCTGTGTGGTTCAGTAAATTGGAACAGACGTCTTTTTAACCTAAACTAAGGGGCTGCACACCAGTGCTGGTTTGTTGGCATGGATCTCCAACCCTGAGACTTCTTTTTTTTCATGGAAATAACAAAAAATGCCCTGAGAGAAATGTTCCAGCCATCCCAGGTGTAATTGCTGTGGCTGCCTCTTGATCTGTCAGTCACTTGGTGCCTCATATTTATGTCTTTACCTAGCCAGGTGAATAAGCTGTCATAGTCCCTCAGCCATCCTGTTATATTTCAATTCAATGCACAAACAATAAGTCTACCTCCTGCGAGTTCATTTCACCGTTCGCTACAATTCGACGTAGTCGGACACTCTATTTTCGGTCGATTGTAGCTACCAGACTGGAATCAAATGTAAAGGTGATTCCGGTGAAATTTAGTTGTCTTTATTTCCTGTTTGCCAGTCGTCTGCCCACTGGGAGAGGTGAGAATTTTGAGTCTGGAGGAGCCTTTTGGGTCTTTCTGGGGCTTCTGTCAGGGACACTCGCATGCACATTTGAGACGCAGGTAATGCAACTGACAACTCCAGGCAGGGCGCTGAACTGAACAGCACGGTAAGAAACAAATGGATGGACGGATTCACATCGGAGCGGCCAAGGATGCAGATGAATGGTGAATGAATGAATGAATGATGGCATCTTTTCTAAATGAGGCGAATGGCAACATGTAAGAGAATAAGGGCAAAGTGCAAAATTTTGTCAGTGTAATTATACTGTGCTCTTTGTGCCCATAAAGGGAGTATATTTTAAGGCTTCTTTCAAAACACAGACCTGTCAACATGGAGCTACACAAAGTCAAAAGTCCTATTGATTTAAATAAGCTTGTAGATTAAGCTTCCTGAATAGGCTTGTAACCAGATACTGAGCTATTGTCTTCAGGAATGCTCAGGAAGATGTCTCAACTATACAGTGACAGTTCTTTGAAACACTTTCCCAGCAGGACTGTGTTTGTGTGGAGGACAGACCTTTTCCTGAATGCCCGCACATTCAAATTGTGTTACCCGTAAGACAACGGTCATGTCAGTTTCCATAAAATTCATGATTATCTTGCAATAAAATGCATTCATTGTGTTTTTTAATATTCCTTCCCAATTTAGGACTGTCATTAATTGGGCTCTTGAGCCCAAAATGTGCTGTCTAAGTCCAGGTCCAGAGATTATAAGGTTTTCTTGTGATTAAAATAAAAACCAAGAAAGATATAAAGCAAGCCCATTTGGGAGTAGACAGTAAATCTTACAGACCTAAGATGTATCACAGTTCTTTATCTCTGTAGGACACTATTTTTGTTGGCACCTCAGTTATTTTCTCCAAAAATATGTTTTTTTTTTTAAATAATGCAAACCAGGTGCATGTTTCTGAATATTTTTGGAATGGCTGGAATGTTCAAGAAGCAGTAACTCATTTTAATGGATGTTAGAAATGGCTTTTAAATGCATTTTGCTGATGGGTAGGAATGCAGAGTCTGGTTACCGTGGAATTACTACGAGAGCCGTTGCACACAACACCAGTCTGTATGCCACACAAGACTTCCTCTGAACAATGGCGAATTCATTGTTGCTATCACTTTTACAGATGTGAGAAGGCCAGAGATTCCAATATCATGAAAATTCTTTTAAGTTCCCTTACATCACTGGAAGGGCTTGGCAGGCAGTGTACGAATTGGGACTAAGCCAGTCAGAAAACGTGTGTCACTCCCCAAGGTCATTGTCCAGCCTGTCATTAATTTGTCCCATGTCAATGGCTTCACAAGGCCCCCGGGTGCCTCTCTTTAGAACGAGTCGATGGTTAGCTGGAAATATTGACTAATCCGGGCCCTTGCTGCCCACTGACTACCAATTGGATTACTCAATGCATTGAATCTTTTTACAGCAAGCACGTGAACATTGTGACCACAGTTTAGCTTAGCATCCAATTCAGAGATTTCCATACTGGGCAGTCTGATAGCTCAGCATGTAGCATCGTTTCCATGAACTTCCAGGGCTACAGATCTGTAATCCAGCCTTAGTTCTCCATATCCTGCCCATGTTATCAAGGGTTTCCTCTGGGACCTCTGGCTTCTATGATTTGCCCAAGGACACATAGTCCAGATGTGTTGGTGACTCCATCTTTCCCTTGGCTTGGATGCATATGAATGCCTTCCAGAGGACCAGTATATTTTCCTGTCTGACCTGACTTGTATTGTGTACCTCCTCGAAAAGAAACATTCAAAGTGAAAAGGAACGGCAGTTAGTGAAACCGGAATGGAAGTTTCCATGCCACGGATGCTGCCAGAAAACCTGTGGATATTTTTTTACCAAGAATATGTATTTTGTTTGTTGGTGTTTTTCAAAGCAGCTCTTCTTAAAGATGTCCTCTGAATCTCAGTGGTCTTTTCAAGTTCACATTCCAGGCCTTCACTTCAAGGTATATTTAATTCAAGTCCACTGAGACGGATAACTGGGTGCAGGTGGTCCAGTCGAATGGACTGACCTGGACACCGTTAGAAACAAAGGCACTGTCTTTGTAAGGCGGGGGTCACATGGGTCCTGCTACTTGGAGAGAACCATCAAAACCAACTGCAGCTGTCCTTCACGCTGGGTATACTACCACCACACCCCCACACACCTGGATACACAAAGGCAGCGGACACCTTAGCTGTCCTGTGGTTACAATGGAACAGAGAATCGAACGGCGAAACCCACCGTCGGTGTGGCCCAGGAAAGAGTGGCGTAAAGGGTTTCGGGGGCAGGGAATTTATGGTGGACTCTTTAATTCACAGCGCTTGACGGTAAACAAATAAGTTCTTGTCGGTGAGACTGGGTTGAGACAACAAACGGGTGCCGGGTGCTTTAAGGGCAGCACGTGACCAGCGAATAATGCAGGTGCAATTCGTCGGGGAGAATTGTTCAGTCTGTGAACTCACATTTGGAGGCTGAGGGGTGGAGGTTGGCTACAGCACCTGCAGTACTCTGGTGGTCTGAAAAAGGAGAATAAGCGACAAAGACCACCCTGTCCCACATGACTCCAGGGGCTCCCGAAAGATCTCACGTGGGAAATAGAGTTTGTCCGGGTTTATTTTACCATCCGCAAGGAAATCCTGTGCAGGCCAAGCGCGAAGAACATTGGCACACTGCCCTGATCTTAAAAGTTTCGGGGTCAGAGGTTTAAGTGGACACAGCAAGGAAACTTGTGTCTTGGTGCTAAGTTCATTAATTACGATTGGTTGTATGTTATCCACGATTTGGGGAAATGGTACTCACCATTTTTTTTTAGCTAAAATGCATCACTAGCCACCAATTTTTAGAGGAGATGAACATCAAAGATATCCTGGCTACACGGCTAGTGGGTTTTACACAGTTTCATGGCCGGAGCATTAACAACCATAGATAATGAAGTAGAAGAGTATTACGTTGTGCTCAACAGTAGACTAAACGTGTTGCACATTCCCTCTGTAGCTGAAGGATGTATGAATTACCAAGCATTCCTGGAGTCTCCTTAAGGCTGTCTTGATGCAGCTTTTATTTTTGATACAGCTTCCTGTTTTTTAACCACGACCACCCAAAGACAAGCAGTTAGTCACCTCTAAATTTCCCATATTTTTGATGGTATATGTGCCCTGCTATTGACTGGAATTCCATTGAGGGCATCACCCCCACCCTGTGCCATGTGCTTTCTGAGATAATGACCACCATAAACCTGCATTGGGAAGCAGTTTAAAGATGGTTGTACCTCTGTCTTTAGCTCTGTGTGATCTGGGATAAGTTCCAGGCCATACTGTGACCAGATATTCAATAAGCGGTGGATGGATGGATGGATGGATGGATGGATGGATGGATGGATGGATGGATGGATGGATGGATGGATGGAAACACACGAGCAAACACTTATCCTGGGTTTCTCTGAACATATGAAATGATTACTTCTTTTTTCCGCGTAAAATATTTCTTCAGATTGAGAGAAACAGCCATCATCCATGGAACAGATATTTTGCCAGAAGGTATCAACAGATAAATATTATAATTTATTGAATATGTGTTTTAATAATTTTGCCGCCTAGTCCACATAGCTGTTGTCTGTGATTTGTATTATATTTTCTTAGTTATGCTGTATTACTGACACATTAAATTTGATCTTTTTGGTTTGATCTTCATTTAGCATGTCTGGTGCAGTTTCATTGATTAGTTAGCTAGGTGCTGTCTTCTTACTTTCAGAGGCATCCGATTATAAGTTTCTCCAGGATTTATCAGTATAATTTTTTCTTTGCTTCCTGTGTTTTCAGAGATGCAGATAAGGCGAGCAGAAATTCATTATGCAAGTGGTGTATGGGATAGGTGCCTAGACTGAGATATTTACACTCAGAGCTGGTTGGACTGTGAATGAAGCACCTGCCACTTTGTTGCCAACTTTGACAGCCTGGCTTGATGTATTTTCTTTTTTTTTCTCATATGTTTTGAACAAGTCGAAAATCTCTCCAACACTTTGTGCGTGGAATTTCAAAAGCATATTCAAATGTTTTCACTCATTTTAAAAAATGTTCCCTTTGCACAAAAACAACATTCTTTTGTTGTTTTTTTATAAAAATGGAAAAGAAAACTTCATTTTAAAATAAATTAATGAACTAAACAATTCTGATGAGTTTTCAATTTATATTGTCTCTTCAATATGACATCACTGGAACGAGTAATTCAGCAAATTATTATTAAAATGAACAATTCATTTTTTAGGTGTTGATAATTGTATTTTCTGGCCTCTCCACCCAGGCTGTTCCCCAGCCTTCTGTCCCATGCTACCTGGGACAGCGTCCAGGCCCTCCCCCCTTGCCTACAACCCTGACCTGGATAAGCAGTTGGATGATGCGTGGATAGATGGACTCGACAGTTTTGCATTTGGTAATTATTTGCAGTCCATCCCATCACTCTGTCTTGAGCATTGCACACTTTTACAACTCTGCGCACTATGGTAGTGAAACCATGGCAGAGCCAAGTCAGCTGACTACAGTGAGATACTGCTGAAACACATGGCTGGTTCTTTTGATTATGCTTGGCTGCTCCGGAGATCTGCCCCAGCTCCAGCCAGGTGATCTTGCTTAAAAGCAGGCTGGCCCTTCTCTGCTCCAGCGTCACCCCCTATACCATGGCAACGGGAGAAGGGACCTGGGGTACTGTCAAAAACAAGTGGAGTGCCGCCATTCTGAGATGGCAAGACAGCATCGCTCATATGCTTCCTTGCAGCAGTGGCATCACCGGGTGCTTCTTGGCCTGCTGCGACAGACCTGGGCTGCAGCTTCCGCATGCTCTTCGGTGTGATGAGATGCAGATTGCACAGCTCGAGGCGAAATGCATGGTTGGAGTGGAGACTAGCAGACGTGAGGAAGGACGAGCATGTTCAAAGACGAGACAGGAAATGGACAAAACATCGTTTTTGTCTTCATGGACTGGTGCTGCCTTCATTGGATTGTCCTGTTTTCCGAAGCGATTTTAAATATTGGCTGTTAATCAAAGTCTACATTTTGATGAAGCAATTCCTGTGAAGTACCTCACTGAAGGTATAACAGCAGGACTGGACTGTTCTATTTAATAAATCCATGCCATGCATGCTTGTACACCACAAAACAGTTAAAAGAGCTGCAAAACACGTAAGTTTAGCTATACTATTTATGAAAAACACAAATACCTATATCTTAATATCTGTCATCTCAGGAGGAAATATAAACAGAATACATTGTCCTTGTCTCTTTAAATTGTATTTGATAGGAATGAAAACGAAGAAATGATCTCTTTATTATGAGGCTCTTTCCCAGGCGACAGTCCGTATTTAAGGTTTCAATCGAAGTGCTGTTAGCTTCCGATTGACAATCGACGTGCACTTGAGAGATATAATTGCTTAAAAGGTCCTTCACAGCAGATGGCTAAGTGTTTTTCATCTGTAAGCAGCTCTTAAGTCCTGTAGTGAGAACTTTCTTTTGACAGCTGCTGAGATGAACACATGCTTCTTGGGAAAAGAAGAAAAGTATTATTTCTAGATGAGAAAAAGAAACCGTTATTATTTTAATCTGGGCACTCACTTGTACACCTCTTCGTCAGTTGTCAAGAATGTGACCTGCACAACCTTGAAGCCATCTAAGATTCTGTAAGACTGGTCTATACACTACTGGGTCAGGTGACCACTGCATTCAGATAATTCAGTACAACACCACTTGGAAAGACACAGATATGCGCTAGATAAAGACATTTTAAGAAGAGTTTTTCTCAGATCATCTGTTAATACTCAGCTTCAGAGAAAAAATTCCCCAATCTGTGGGCTGTGCCCTACCGTTTTGATGTGCTGACACCTTTACTTTTGTTGACAAAAGCAGCTAAGTAAAACTAACAAAACCGCCTCAGTGCCAACAACAGTATATATACCAATGCTCTATTGCTCAGATATATATACAAATGTAGAGGAGCAATGCAGATTGCAAGCCTCCTACTCCTTCCTGATCTGCACCACGAGCACTGCTGAATGCCTCATTATTCCGACATTATAAATATAGTCAGCTGCAGCTGTGTATGACTGTTACTCTTGATGCACCACTGGAGAAATATCTTTCCGGCAGCAACGACCCCAGCCCCAAGTCTTTCCCTCCTGCCTTTGAGGGCTGACGGGCTCCACGGCCAGCCTGCTCATGTACTCTTTAGCGACTCAGCTAACAAATTGTGCATTTTCTAATTTAATACCAGAGGCATGAAGCAGTGGTTCCAAAGCGGCACCTCAGACAGATCAAGCTGTAAAAGAGCTTGGTCTTCAGTTACACCGAAATCGGACATGCCGCGAGGTCAATGTTTTTTTTATTCCACACCTGTAATGACGCAAACACTCATCTCGTTGTTTTCTTTTAATGGAATATTAATGCCTGAATAATCAGTGGAATTTATGTGACTTATTATTTACTGGCCTTGTATTGTCTGTGCAAAATCACACAACCCTGTACAGTCAGGATTTTATCAAACTCACTTGGCTGCCAACAAAATTAATCTGGGAAGCGATACAGTTTTGTTTCCCCTACCTCTCCTGGTTTTACATCTGTTTTTAGCCTGACACATTTTATGGATCGCATTAAGGCTCAATCCATATATCAAGGAACTCCAGTGCCAGAGCTGGTCCCGGGAGACAGGAGACATCCGACTGTTAATGAGATAATTTGCCAGGAGAGGCATATCTTTTGTTTGAAGGTGAAGCAATTGAGTGACGTTTCCCCTGCAAGCCGATGAACTGCCCTCCTCGATGTGCAGAAGGACCGGCCTGCCTTTCAGCATAGACAGCCCTTGACAGTAAGCACAGCTTGCTTTTCATTCTGTGAATTAATAAGCTCCTCCTTAAAAAAAGAAATCCCGCACAGCACTTGAGCTGAATTTTGGTCATATACCAATGTCTGGATTGTACAATGAGAAAGTAACTCATCCTTGTGGAATCTAAGCTGTTAAGGTCTTCTTTAGTGAATAGAAAACAATTTAAAGCCATTGCAGATTTGCCATTAACCTATTACTCGCCTCCAAAAGTACATGTAGTCAGAGTTTCTTTTTTTTTCAAGTTTCACCATTCACTGCGAAACATGAACCTGGAGAAGTGATGATCACATCAGATCCCATTAATCTCTGTGTCATTTTGATTTATTCATTTTAATTTCTATGGCATATTAGATAAGTTTCATATGCTTACTGTGTATGTGACTCATCCCTTACTTAACTGGTATCAAATTGCATTTTTGGTGGAAATTGGGCACAACATGGTTAGATCACACAGTATAGGCCCACCTGACGATGATCGTCCTATGAATTACTATTCATCTTCCAGCAATGTCATATCATATTTGCTGAATTCTGCTCACCTGTAGGTATGCCATTTACAATACAAAGAACCCCTTCAAGTGATTAACATTGTGTAACATGTGTGTAAACATGAAAGCACAGGGTGCAAGGAAACGTAGCAGTAGTGATGGGACAAATGAGGCTTCAGACCTTGTGGTGAAAGTACGCTGAACAAACCAATTAAAGCTGGTATTAAATAAGGCTTCAAAACCTGTAGCAGATGGGAGTATCCTGAACTAACCAATTAATGCTGGCACTAAGTGAGGCTTCAAAATCCATGGTGGGTGGGAGTATGCTGAACTAACCAATCACTACTTAGCAGAATATGGCAAGGCACTCCTACTCAACTATTGATGGTGATATCCACTGGACCCATTCTGTCATGGCAGTTTGTTTTTGTACCGTGACTTAAGAGACGGACTTAGACAACTTTGGGTTTCCATCATGCTTTTTGCATCTGTTTTTCCTCCAACCATAGAACCAAACTCTGAGGAAAGGGCAAAAAAATGAGGGCAAGAGGAATGGGAGGGCATGAAAAAGAACGAGAACAATAAAAACGGAGAGTTTTTCATCAGCAGCATTAACATTAATGTAAGTTTCGACACTAAAATGCCTCCTCTGAGCTGGAGAGGGTTTGTTTAACCTGAGGCTGGGCATATGGGTCAAGTGCTTCAATGATTGTGAAGAACAACTACGGCTAGAACATCCTGTATGTAGTTGGTGTTTTCCCTGGTTCTCAAAACTTTACTGGTTGTTCAAGATTATCTTTTGAGAAAAAAGCAAAAAAACTTATCGTTCCCAAGGTGGGCCTAAAAATTTTTAATTAACACCGCTTGCAGGTTGGGTCACCAACATAGACATCCATCTGGGAGTACTCAATATTTAATTAAATGGCTCTTACTAAAACCTAGGCACTGTACAAAGTTCCCAATTACGCTTCTTATCTGGCTCTCCATTACTTGTGAATGACACTTAATGAACATATTATTGTCAAAATAAACTCTTACCTTTGGAACGTAAGATTGTTTCTAAAAAGATGAGGAAGGGAATTAAAACAGAACTTGGACCAGAGATGCATCCTTCTTGCAGAAAAGGCTTTACACTTTTCTAAAAGCTAACAAACAGAAAACAAATGACAGCATAGCTAGCCAGGACACGTGTTTACGTGAATACTATTTCAACAGTTTTCAGAACTTTCAATGACTTATATTCACTTTTATAGGTAATCAACACATACAGAGGAGGACACTAAAACCTTTTCTCATGCAGGTTCACATTGTTACTTTATATACTCTTTTCCAACACCACATATAAAGTATAAAATTCTTTCAGCCAGAAGAGTGTCATTTCTTTAATCTGAAGCTGCATTTACTAGTGATGGGACAAATGACGCTTCAAAACCCATGGTGGGTGGGAATATCCTGAACTAACTAATCAATGCTGTTCTAAATGAGGCTTTAAAACCCATGGTGGGAGGGAGTATCCTGAACTAACTAATCAATGCTGTTCTAAATGAGGCTTTAAAACCCATGGTGGGAGGGAGTATCCTGAAATAACTAATCAATGCTGTTCTAAATGAGGCTTTAAAACCTATGGTGGGAGGGAGTATCCTGAACTAACTAATCAATGCT
>JAACJT020000033.1:1852809-1864200 GCA_009936485.2 Gymnarchus niloticus | reverse complement strand
AATCAATGCTAGTGCTAAATGAGGCTTCAAACCCCATGGTAGGTGGGAGTATTCTGAACTAACCAATCAATGCTGATGCTAAATGAGGCTTTAAAATCCATAGTTGGTGGGAGTACCCAATAATATCCTTACTGTCAACATTTTTTTGGTAGTTTTGGATACTCCCACCACCACATATTGTGAAGCCACATTTGTCCCAACACTAGCATTCACCCATTTTCAGTCCCAACAAAAGATTAATGCATCTACTCCCCTGCTGTAATGCAGTCCTGAAAAGGCACAATTTCCTTTCTATTTTACTAATTTACATTATTTTTTGACATTCATATGGCTGTCTGCCTAATTTATTTTTTCACTCTTTAAAAGAAATAAATAGAATTGCACCATTGCATTTTGGATCACCACAGAGAGAGCAATTTTAGTCATCAGCTTCATTTTTCCTGCGTCACTCCCCTTAAGTACTTTTGGTAGGAAACAATTCCCTGGATATATATCCAAGCTGAGAGCAGCACACTGACTGGCCTTGCGCTGAATCATTTTGGCATGACTCTTACACAATTCACGTCCAAATGAAACAGCGATGAGAGAGTATTTATCACATTACAGGATTGTTGAGAGCTGCTTTCCTGCCGATTTACTCCTCACGCCCCCAAAATGGCAGCCTGATATTCACGAGTGGATTTAAAACAGGGTGTTGATGGGGTGAATGGAACTAAACAGATGACTGCATCTAGCCTGTGTTTTCTCTCGACTAGCTTGAAATAAAAATAGGAATTCCATATAGCCCTAGCTTTGTTTTTTGTTTTGGTAGCGTTGATGAGGGTGCTAATGTTGACTTAGAGGAGAGATGGTCCTTTCGGGTTAGATCACATCAATCCATGTCAACAGGAAGGCTTTAGCGAATATGAATTCACCAAGTGAATATGGTGAATTCATTACTGTTGTTTACGTACTGCTTATGTGACGCCTTCAGCCAAAGCAATGTATGGCTGTAATAATCTGTGCAGTCAAATGATGTTATTAAACAGCTCGGTTAGACAGGTTACAGGAGGCTTCCTTTGACAAGTTGAGTCGATACAGTCACAAACCCACTTCAGGAGTAACAAGCCGCTTAGCAACAGAAGCATTTGTTTTCTGACTGATACGGTGCTTGGTCAGCTGTTGATAAGACGAGTTATCAGCCTGAAAGAGACAGAAGTCCTCAATCTCACGGTCAACAGTGAGGTCCAAGTGGTCAGCGGTTACTGAGATGGCTTGTGTTGCACTTTAAAAGTTGGTCCAGATAAACTGAAAACTTTGCCTTGGAAAGAGTAAGATGAAAATTATTATGTTGTTGCATCACCGAAAACTTTTATGGCAACTAACAATATTACTGGTTTACATAGCTGGATATTTACCAGAGCAATAAAAGCTGAATATTGTGCTTTGCTCAAAAGCACAACAGCAGGGACCCAGCTGGGATTTGAAGCGGTGACTTCAGCTCAATAAGCCTGTCTCTACAGTCACCATGCTTTCTGCCACCTTTTCACCGGCTATGGCATTCAAAAATATTACTTCATCCCGACACGTTCGCTCCTAAAAAATGATGCGCGGGTCTAACATTAAATGAAATATTCTGAAATTTGCACAAACACACCTTTCTTCAAAGAAGCGGCAAAGCCAGGTATATTAAACAGAGATGCATCTTTTTTTTTCTTTTTTTTTTTTTTGCCAGAGTGCACCAGATCCACACTCGACGGGGAGCTGAGCAAGTCTGGAATAAAGCCACAGATCCATGAAAGAGAACGTGAGGTTTAATTGGGCAGGAAAAAAGAAATACCTCTATGATAAGAGGTTGAAAGGCCTCAAGGGTATGCTCTACCCTAAATTATGGTTTTCAGGAGAAACAAAAAGACTATTTTTATATCGCTGTCTCTTTGTAAAGATAAGCCTGTGGGTTAATGTGGCAACAAAGGCTTTTAAAATAGAGTCTGCAGTCCATTGATAACAAAGTAGGATGTAAATAAAGTAAAAATCAAGATGTAACTTAGGTAGAAGAGGTGGAGGGAAAATGAAGTATTAAAAATCTTCCAGCTCTCTGCTGAGAAACAAGATCAAATGTAGTTTATTGACAAATGTTTTGTGTTTACTTTTTGAACTTTAACCTTATTAAATTATTATTTTTCATTTAAATACTTCCAGAATGCAGGTGCATAGCAAATGAATTTACCTGTCAGTCAGCAGTCAGTTGCCATAACTGCACAGGGCCCTTCAGTCAGTATTTGATAATGAAAGAGAGAAACACGTCCCTAAGATACGTACAGCTCAAGAGCAGACATCTCCTGATTTTGCAGGACGGTGCCTTTTCACCTTTTCATAGAGTTATCAGCTCGACACACCACCAGCAGCCGTCCCTCCCCACCCCCCTCTTGAATACTCGACATCCCTGTGAGTCCTGGAAAACCCATCTCACGGGTGTAGGCTGTCGCCGTGGCAAAGTCATGCGGGGGCGGTTACTCTCGCCGCTCCCGGCTAATGGCTGGTTTGTCTCCAGCGAATTAAATTACGTCTAATGAAAACCGCCACCAGCTCTCGTCCGTGAGTGCCCCATTTTTCCCGTCACGGGTACAACGCGCGCGGTAACAAAAGGTGACCCTGAGGGCGTCCGTGACCCTTGGTGGTCGAACAGCGCACCACTGCATCGGGGGGGTATGATGCAAGAACGGGAAAGAAACATGCCTTATTTGGAGTCCTTTTCAAAGTCTGCGGGCTTCCTCCAAAACACGAACACTGCTGCTGAAGCAAATCGCTTTCCTGCAACTACTCTTAAGGGACAGACTGTGTGACTGCCTTCAATTTACCCCTGCAACTTCTGTTCGTTATTTCATTTGAAAAAAAAATAAATAAGCACCCTATAGCCACAAAGTGCCTCCTCTGGAATTCATCTGGAATGATGCTTGCTAAGCTACAGGTGCTAACCCATCAACAGAGCTTCATTTCCATACCCTCACATTATTACCGTGAATTTCCGAGGCACCGGGGAATCATAAGGACATCTCGCCACCCTGTCACGGCAGCCTGCAGCAGCCATGGTTTTTTCCGCGGGGAGGGCACATGCGTCGTTTAGCGAAAGCTTTGGGTTCGAATTTAATGGGATCCTCTGCTTATGTTTTCTTTATGTCACATGGTGCGGCCCGAGATTGAGCAGGATGGAGGGCCGATGAATGACAAGGACGAGGAATACGGCGTCGCTGCACCATCTACAATCACATCCAATTCACTCCGTGAAAGATGAGATGGAGGAAGTCTAATCAGTGTTCCAGGAACGTGCCGCGTAGCACATCTTTGCCCAGGCCGGCTCCTTTCTTTCTGGAGCCGGAATCGCAGCATCTGCTTCAGCTATCCGAAATAATCCGCGCCTCCGTGCTGTTCCTTTCTCGCATGGAAATGAAACCTTTCGCCGCCCCCCCCCCCCCCCCACCCGCTTTTTTTCCCATCAAAACAGCGTGTAATTACGTTGAAAGGAAGTCTGTGTGGCAGAAAAAGAAGTTGATATTTGTTTCTATCTTTGCAGTCACAGCTGCACTGATGATGTTTAATGCAAATTTTTTTTCTTTGCATAACTACAAGAAAATGCACAGCATAATACTAGCGGGGAGCACAGGACAACAGCACACTTGACATTGTGGAGGTAGCTAAAAGTGCTGAGGTGTACACTTGAAACCGCTAATCTAGATTCATGGAGGGTTTTAAAATGACACATTTTATGCACTTCTGTGGCTGGCCAGATATATATTTTTTTTTGTCCGTTATGTGGATAAATAGCTGAGAGGTAATTGGTCTGTTAGCAGAGGTCTTACTGCAATGATGCACCTTTTTGTCCATATGAGAAAATATGCAGAGTTTGTATGTTTCCTCCCATTTAAAAACACACGGTTAGGTGAATCTGTCTCCCAGGTGGCCATAATGCCTGCTCTGTGATGGGATGGCATCCCAGCCAGGGTGTTCCCCTGCATTGTGCCCTGCGCTGCCTAGGAAAGGCTTCAGGCTAACCATGACCTGGCACAGGAAAAGACATTAGAGGAAAATGGATGGATACAATTCGGAGATCTCAGATAATGACTTTTTTTTAATTTGTTTAGGCCTTCTTGTAATAACCAGCATAGGTGACCATCCATACTGAGTGCAATTGCTTTGTAGCAGCTGTGTGGTCTTTCATTATACTGGGTACCATGAAGGCATTTGTGAAATTAAAAAGGTAATTACAGTTTCCCAGAAAATGATACGGAGTTCATGTAACTCGCTTTAACCAACAGTGTGCACTACACCCTGGACCAGATCGGCACGTCCACACTGCACCCTTGACTGAACCGATCTCTCCGCACTGCACCCTGGACCAGATCGGCACGTCCACACTGCACCCTTGACTGAACCGATCTCTCCGCACTGCACCCTGGACCAGATCGGCACGTCCACACTGCACCCTGGACCTAACTGGCATATCCGCACTGCACCCTGGAACCCACCCATCCTGCCAGGTTTTCCTCCCCACAGTCTATAAATCCACTGGGCGGAACTCTGCAGAAGAAAACTGGCACCCATCGGGACATGGGGCTACTGTGGCCAGCTGGTTCTGGAATGAAGTGTGAAGGAGAAGGACTCGAGGGAGAACGATGGAGCCAAGGAGCTGGAACCAAGACAAAAAGCAGACGGATTACAAAACAGCACTGCAGAGATAAAGGCCAGACTACAGCAGACAGGGTGGGATTGAAAGACAAAACCAACTGAAAGGACCACTAAACGAAGATATAAACATGTCAAACGAGATGAATTCTCATGCACCGGGTGCAACAAGACCGAGCAGCAAGGAGAGCTAGCTGCTCAGGACACAGAACTGTGCAGAAGTCTTAGGCATGCAAAGGAAATGTTTAAGGCCGTTTATCTGGGCAGGAAGTGTATACATATGCACAAAAAACACAATCTAACATATGTGAATATATGCGAAAAAACAGTAATACAATGAAATGTAACAAGCATTTCTTCTATTCTCTAAAATGTTACTGAAATTTAACGTTACTGATATGAAACATTACCGACCGTTATTGGTGGGGTGTCGCGAACAACACGGCTTTGATTCCCAAAGCTCTTCTTGACAGCACCCCACCCAATATTTGTTAAATTTCACCACAAGCTGAATTAATAAGTTAATTTAATTAGTTGATTGACTTTACATGGTATTGATTAGCTAAACAAGCTGCACACATAATTTAATTCAACCGATGCATGGGTATATGGGATTATAACTGCATTATTATAACTTAAGGAGATGTTTTGTCATTTGTAAACTGATACACATTGACAGACATAAAGTCATAGTTTTGCACCAAAATCAATAAAAGTTAATCATAATTTTCTTTGCCTGCCTAAGACATTGGATACATTACTGTTTATCAAGCTTGGGACTTCACATTTATATTATTTCGCAGGCAAGAATTTATATCAATCACTGATGTTTGTGACTGGACACACCCACCCAATGAATGCTAGCACTTTCTCTAACTACGTATACGTATGTGAAGGTCAAGGAGTTACTCCATCCGGCCTTCTCTTGTCTTGGTCTGTGTTGCGGGGACCCTGGAACCTAAGCCAGACAGGAAAAGGCACAAGACTGGGGTACAACCTGGATGGAATGCCAATATCAGGTAATTATTGTGCAGGATAATTAGTCCTTTCAACTGTTGTAAAGCTGTTATTAAAAACCTGTGTCCAGAGCTAATGTAAAAGGCTGACCTCACGGTCCCAGAGATTAATCTAGAGGGATAAATTTATACTAATTCATGATGATAATTGTTAATTTATTTTTATGTAGCATCCTTCCCAAAGCGCACAGCACTGCGGTTTCCAGACAATGCTAATGTGTTTCTGGGAGACCGTACTGGGACATCACTCGCTGCAGATTTTGGTATGGAAAGGTGTAAGCTGCTTTTATAGTTTAATCGTACAGGGGTTATGTGAATCCTCCCCTCCCAGATCTCCAATGGGAAATCACTATTCAGATATTAAGTGATTCAAGCCATCACTTTGAAATACTTGCTGGTAAAGTCTTTGTTGTAACAGTTAAAGATGTTGTTTTTCCCCTTTCTACTGATTATCTTTAAGTGAAAAAATGCAAATACTAAATAGTAATAATTCTGTTTCTCATGCAAGCCTTGCCTGGCATTGCGAACATGTCGAAAAATGAAACACGCAGAAGATCGTTCCTAATTTCCACCATTTTCAGTCATGGCTCCTTTGTCATTTTCTTGACTCTCCTGTTTTCTTGACTCTGTGCTCTTCAGTTTTCCTAAGTATTCTCGAAGCCCGTTCAGAAGATTTCCTCCACAAAACTTTGGCAATTACCTTGTGTGGCTTCATCTTATCTTTCAGAGATAGTGTTTTGATCACCTGGGAAGAAAATTGTATTATTTACTCTGCAATTGCAAGGCTTGAATCACATCTGGTGAAGTGACACCCCCAGACAAAATATTTATTCCCCCTTCCCTGCCCCTAGCCTCTCCCTGTTTTGAAAAAATTCCCTTTCACTTTCAGACCTCGGCACGCAACACAAAATCAGCAGTCCTCTCTGATAAAGTCTGCTGCCACCATCTTTCGTGACTCTCTCAACTGCAGGGTACATCAAAGACTTCTTTTGGGACGGATACATCGGCAGGTGTCCTAAGGCGAGACTAAATCTTTCCAGAGCAGATTGCAAGACAAAACTGTGACGTTTCTTCATTTTTTATCGTTCCTAGTTCCCGTTAAATGGAGTTAGCCATGACCACGAGACAAATGAGCCTAAGGAAAATATGAGCTTTTAATGTGCCTCAAGGTGACTGAAGACCAGTGACGATGGGACAGCAGATTCAGAGAACAGGCCCAGTTTATATGCACTGAGCGACACCAGCTGCATTTCTAGGGAGACAATAAATCTGAGGACTAATGGAGGAAGAGAGTAGATCGAGCAATTTAACTGGGTCCGGCCTACCAGGAAGGACAATTTCAGGTTTGCAGAACCTCATGGGATACCATGGTCTCCACAGGTCTCTGGTATGATCACATGCTCGTCGGTCATGTTCCATGCACCTGCCACAGGCATATGCCGTGACATGCAAATATTTAAGATAACCCTTTAAAGTCAATGAATTAATTACTAAAAAAAATTCATACAAGCTGGCAAAATCATTCAGGCCAGTGCCTTTGAGTTCACTCACACTTTTATGTTTTAAATGCTTTTGAAAGAAGTTTCCTTTTGCCTGAGGCTAAGAGCTGGTTGTTTAGACCAGAGGTTAATCTTTCATTATACTTTGGGAAAATCATTTACATTTATTATGTCAGTATTCAACATAAAGATATTAAATGTGTCACAAGCACTGAGATTTCTAAAATTGTCATCAGTATGTTTTCATTCTAAAGTGACAGCCACATTTCATGTGTGAACTTAAAGCAAAATAGAACCATGCTGCTCAGATGAATAATTAATCTCACATATTGTTTATATGTGTGCATACGATGTGTGCATGTAGACAATATCTTTAATCAATTGCATTTGTAAGACATAAGAACGTACATTTATTGCAGACGTGGGAAAATGCATGCAATGAACTAGAAAATGCACGTTTTACAGATGTTTATACACTTTAAATAATATGAAAGTCACAGAATAAGAAGTATGTCATTTTGCATAAAACATCTAGTTAAGTACCTTATGCAGTTTTTTTTATTGATTGCCCTATTCATTTTATTATTTTTGTTGATTTATAATACAGAGTACCTATCAAATGTGGTTGATTATATTGAATAGGCAGAGAAAAATGTATTAACATTTAATATGCAGTTTTCATTAAGTACCTTTTAAAATATTAGCTTATTACGGAAAGCTTTATAACAGTTCATTTTGTGTGGCCATGACATATATTAAAGAACCAAGTTTTCACAAGACAAGACTATTATATACTGCTGACTCCTGACCTCAATTGATCCTTTGTAAGTGTAGAACATTCTATATGTCCACTTCAATTTCAGGTTCAAGTGTTCACTTCAATTCTAGGTCGTAATTTTCTGCGATATTTTGTGAAGAAAAAAAGCTGTGCACCCTGGTGTTCGCCCGTAATCGTTTAATTTTCAAGTCTGGGTGGCTTGCGATTTCTAGCTGTTCCTCCGCAGTAGTGAATGCTGGAGACAACGTTGACCTCGGTGCATTTGCATAAGTAAACGGGGCCCCTATCAATGTTCTCGTACGCGGAAATGCATGCAAACTCAGTAGATCGCAACAAAGCCGATAAGCCTATTCATCCTGACTGATACGGTTTTTTAATAATTAATAATTAAAATTTAGGAGGCGGATTTAAATTGCATCAGAGGCCGGGTTCAAACTCGATATGTTGTATCAAAACAAAAATAATGTACAAAGGAGCCAAATGAATCGAGAACCATAGAATAGGAGATAATCCAATATTCCATGCTACTGCAATTCGCCGGCAATGCGAGTGGGAGCCAACGCCTTACAATATCAATGGATTTCTTTTGTAATTTGTGAAACAGGGGGTTACTGTGACCATTTTCAAATATCAAATACTTCAGGCAAATATCAAACACCGCTGCCACATGGCATTGCTAATTCCACCATCATGATGCTCCATCATATCGCTTTATTTTTCCCTCAGATTGCGTTCCGGGCTAGTAATTGGTTACACTTGCCCTTTAGTGCATTACGTTTGTGAGAAAAACCGTCACAAGTTGTGTCAAATTACTGCAACGGCGGGTTTGAAGTCTGAGCAGTATTAAGATACAAATTCAGATCTAAAATCAGGTTGCCAGATGTTCAGAATTTATAAACGGAAGCTGTCGCATGTTTTTTAATCTTCAAATGCATTTACAAATCCTAAGGGATGATACAATTGACACCCTATGTTAGATTCTGACAGTGCTCAAAACTTGTATAAACTATGTTCTACTCACATAATAATTATTATGAATGCACCAGAAATTCAGTCTAGCAATGACTGAAGACCACCCCAAGTGTTTCCTTTGGAAAGCAAACAGCAATTAGGTGCTAATAAGAGTTAGAAACTGGGTAATTGTCTCACATACCCACCCCCTCTACTGGGGCAGACAGGCACAGTGGTAGATAATGACAGTGATAGCCCACTGCTATACCTTAGCATAATCTGTGTTCTTTAATTATATCCAGCCTGCTATGTGACAAGCATCACCAGTGCAAAGCCGGAAATGGACCTCAATTGCTTCTGTATGTTTTCAAATGTACACAGCTTGCATGTTTCTCTACTGGGCCGGCCGGCATCCTCCAGAATGAGTGCTTTCGCTCACCAGCCTTATTGGCATTCAGGCCTTAACCCCACACTGGAATTAAAGAGCGGAATGTGAATTGCAAATTAGGGTAATGAAGTATTAGACTGAACTATCAGAGTGGAGCGTCAGAGCAATTAAGCAAATCAAGTATTGTAGGATACATGCAAGAATGTTTTGATTCCCCTTTCCTCAAATATCTGTCAAGGATAGGACTGCGAGAATGCTGAGGTCTGTAGGCTTTAAATGATTGAGAAACGAAGGAAGGAAGGTCAAAGGTGCATCTGACAGTCGCAGCCAAACAGAGAGAGCACTGTGCCTCTGAGACCCTGTTTGGGGGCATCTTTAATTCCCTTTGCTGCACTACAGACATCCACTTAAGGGTGGGGATGCTCTACAAGTGTTCGGATGCTCTCCAGCGCTTAGCAACACGGACGCCAGGCTTCCACCAAGGCTCTTCTTCAGGCGTGGCGCCGGGAGCCATGTCATTCGGGACAGAATAGAGGAGAGCGCCCAACATCAATATGAGGAGGCTCAGAGGGTTGCGCCAGTACACCCTGGTGACCGTCTGATGTAAAAAATGAAATAAAAACATGGTACGACGGAAGAACAGATGCTTTTTGGCCATGTGAGGCCCCCTCATTAAAAATGAGTGGGTTTGTAGGTGTTCCGATGGACACGAGCTGCCCTCTGACATTCCCCCCATGAATATTCCACTGTTGCCATTCTCATTTCAAGTCACCCGGACTGAGCGGCTCCACTGGACTTGCTGCCTCTGCCATCTTCTTTGTGCCAGGATAATGAGACGCGCTTCAGCCCTGTGAAATTCAAGATGTAACAAACAAAGTGATTGTGCCTCTTCCTCTACTGGCCCAGAGAGGAAATATAGGGGGAGGGATTAACTTTTAAAAGATTTAAAAGCCCGCTGTCCTCTGGAACGTTTGATCTAATCCGCCGTTTGAGTTTCCTCCCTTTCTAAACTGTTTCAGTCTCCCCGGAGCTAGCCTTTTCAATAAAAATGGGGCACGCTGAAACTTTCTCTCACTCGCTCATCTTCTCTCTCCTGCACTCCTCTTTTCTCTCTCCTCCTTTCATTCTCTTTTGGCCTCAAGCTCGCACACTGTAATGACCGGGCAGGCCCAGTCACAGATTGGCAATAACTGTGGAAAATAAGCCAAACCGGCCCATTATGGGTGATCAGGGGAACAGGTTTGATTGAGGAGGGTAATTTGATTAAAGGGCTTGTTATAAAACTCCTTGTATCCCCCTCCCCACACTGAAAACTGAGATCCTGTACTGAAGAATGAAACAGTGATAAAACTGGGACACACCTCTTATTTATAAGACACTGCAGTCTGATCCTGCCGGTCCACAGGTACCTACCGCTTACAGGGCAGCACGCAAACATAGTCCTGCCTGATGTCCCCTGCGGATCCCCGGCTGTTTCAACTTAGGATATGTGCATTTGCTCCTGTCACATATCCAGTAGGATATAAGTTCAGTTGTGAGTAAATCTGGATTAAATTGACAGCTAAGCTATAACAATGCAGAGTGCTTTCATTGTCATCACAGGGTTTATGATTTGGAAACACATCTGCCTGCTTTCTGGCTTTCACAGACCACAGAGACTTTTTTTATTCCTGGTGTCTTAATCTTTGTAAGAATGTGTAGTTATTTCAGTAAGACCATTTCAATAGAAGAGTGTTAGAGCTTTCCCAAAATAAAAAGCATATTTCCCTCGTTTAAGACTGACCTGAGATAAAGCCAGATCACATGCAAGCTGTTCTGCATTCTGTGTTCACTCAATTGCCATTGAGTCATCAAATTATATTTTTTAACAACAAATATCCAGTTTTCTTCTCGGCTGCTGAACAGAAAATAACCCATGATAAGTTGGTAGGAAGATCAGAACAAGTGAAGTTATTATAAAACCAATGATTCAATTGAGGGATATGACCGAAGCAATATTCATCTGTATTTTTGATTAGTATTTCAGTACAGTAGTCAACGCATAACACGAATAAAATAAGCATTTTCCCAGCCCTTTGGTAAAGAATACCCAGCTGA
>JAACJT020000033.1:1835649-1852709 GCA_009936485.2 Gymnarchus niloticus | reverse complement strand
TTTCAGTACAGTAGTCAACGCATAACACGAATAAAATAAGCATTTTCCCAGCCCTTTGGTAAAGAATACCCAGCTGAGAGAGTGGCGGAGGCATCTAGGACAAGTAAAATTTAAATGTTATATGGCAATGAGAAAGATCTGACTGAGCTAACATGAGCTGTCTTCTGCATTTACACCAGCATTAAGGATCCTTTGATCTGCTGTGGTATCTGGAACGTTTCACTTGCGGCGTGGGACCCATGCCACGTCGCTATCAGAAACCCAGCCACTGACATTTGACACAAAGGGAAATGTTCTTTCTGTGGAACCAGACAAGATATACGCAAATTAATTAAAGTGACCCGTCACTCGCTATCGGAAATGTCAATCACATAACCGCGGACGCTTATTGGATGTTGAAGCAAAGCATCAGGCTTGTCGAGAAAGGCTTGGATAATCCCTGGGTGGGTTGTCTCAAGGTCTGCCGTATTAAACGAACCACACAGGCTAATGGAGTGAGTGTCTGGGCCAGCAGCCGCTTGTCACTTTACACTCATGTGGCGTTCAGGAAATTGCAAGATGCTGATTTACACAGCCTTCATTTCCTAGTCTGCATTCTTGAAATAATTAGACGGGATGCTTTATGCACACACCAGGGGGGAGGTGGGGGATTCGGCTCACACAGTGTCTTTAGCTGGATGACAGGAGTGTATTAAAAACACTGAAGATTGAAGCTAGTAGTTGGGACAAGCCTGTCAAGATTTCCTCCTCCCCCCCAAGAGAAAACAACCAGGCCTGGCAAAAAACGAAAAGGGGCATCACTACATTTCGACCCTCACGCACAAATCGTGACTGACTGCTCCTTGATTGCCTGCGACGTGCCTTCCCTCCTGAGCCCCCGCCCGGCCTGCCAGATCCAAAATGACGGACAGCTCCCCCTACATTGGGCTCCTCGCTACATCAGGATGGCATCAGACCTGCATGCCAGCCAAATCATCTCTCCCTGGGTGCCATTAATTGACAAGCAGAAACATTGTGACATCCTGTGATATTAGCTATCAGAACCCTCGTTATTAGATATTCCAGTCCAGCATGGATACAATGCACAATAGTAACTCCATTGGTTTATACCTGAAGTTAATTAATTAACGAGTCCTTCGTTCTCCTCCCGAGTGAATTTCAGTGCAATTTTGTCCCTCAGTGGAATGACGCAAGTGAAAAAATGGTTACCGGCCTGTCGCCCAGGTCACGGCGCAATTCCCGGGCTGTCCGATGCAGTCGTGCAACGGCGCAAAAAGCAAGTCAATATTCGTGCCACCTAATCTCGACTCATTAAGTACAGGTTACGGCTTAAAAGATGCAACGCCGCTTGGACGTTGACTGCCTAAGGGAAAAATACGTTACATTTTGTTGTTGTTGTTGCGTCTTAAAGGGAGTGATATGGGGTGGGTTGGCTTCCGTCTGGGAAAATTGAAATTTATCATACTTGAGTAGCGCGATGTCCGTGATTGCTGACGGACAGCCATATTATGGCAGCAGACAGTGAAGCTAATATGTGTGTGCTGGATATATCAATGAGAAGACACATGAGACCCTGGAGACGGTCAGTGTACAGCATCTCTTGTTTCAAATTAGATTCATTGCTCTAACCTAATGCGGGAACAACTTTTTGAGTAAATTACTTTGTCCTTATTCTCAAGACAATTGAGGATCTGCATGTGTATCAGCAGTAAGCAAACGGCACTCTGTAAATCAATTAGTTTCCAACCAGGTTCACTAATGTGATTGAACCTGTACATAATGAAAAATTCAAGCTAATTGAATTTTTAATGATAAATGAATAAAAAACAAAGGGAAGCTTATTCTTTCATATAAACCACTTCCATCGAGACATGCTGTATCCATACTGTACATACTTAATTTAAGCTATGATTCTGCCTGTTAAAAGTACTTAAATACTGCAAAATATGCTGACCATTACAAATTGAGAAACCACTCTTCCTGAATGTAAACTGGGCTGTTTAAGTATATATGCTCACGAGCAGCAGCGAATATCAGGCCATGCACATTATATATAATCTCAGTGTGTTCAGTGAGGTTCAGGATATTCCCAATGAAATCTGCACAGTTTTTGATCAAAAGGCAGTGAAACGTCACCTTAGTCATTTCTTGTATTTGCTGAGGAAAGGAAAACAACAAGTCATAAAAAGGTTCACGGCAACCAGGGAAACTGCTGGAAGCATTTCATTACCTCACAGGAAGCAAAAACAAAACAGTCACCCGACTTTATATCCATTGCAGTTGAAAGACCACTTTTTCCCGTCAGGTGACGCATTTTTGCAGCCCTGACCCCCGTGTCTCAGACACCGTGACGGAAACTGCGTTCAATTGATTTGCCCCTTGCCGCTGATGCGGGAGTCTCTTCCGTGTTTCGACAGGGAGTTGTAATTCTATCCAGGGCATATTGACTTTCTCGCAAAATCCACGAGAGCTGGTCCTGACAGCTCTTCCTAAAACAGCTGATGTATTGCTTTTGCATGGGAAAAAAATAAAGATCTGGACCGGCCATATGGAGAATAACGCGTCTCCACGAAGTCAGAGAAAGAGCGTTTCGGAACTTGGCCACAGTCTTCCATGCAGGCGTTCAACGCACGACCTTTGCTTGACAGATTTGCTGATGCTGGTGTGTATAAATGAATCTCAATTTCCTTTATTAATTTTCCGTGTCACTGTAAATTTGTTTCTTCGGAGACCTGTCCAGGAATTTCTGCCTGGAATCTCCCTTGGGCTTTTTACTTTGGAACAAAAAAACAATCAAACAATTTTAACAAAAAAAAGAGGCTGGAGGGGAGCCAAACGAAACAGTTCACTCGGGGCCACATATTGTTTTTCTTCACATGTACAATATTTAGGAATACGTGATAAGACAAAAGTTTTATTTAATATGCAAAATATGTGTGTTCAGGATCTGGAATGCTCCTGCACATGTGTATCATAACATTTAGTATCAGTCATTCTAGTGTTACAATGTTTTTTGTTGTGAGTTATAGGTAGTAACAGCCGGAGACATTCAAACACATCCATTGTAATCTCCCACCGTGACCGTCACATAGAGATTATCTCCGGACATTATTTATTTTCAGTTCCCTCTTTTCTTCACCCAAGGCACAAAAGCATCCAGTGTATGGCTTTAGCTCATCGAAACATCACGGCTTGATTGGTTTTAATTCAATGGTGGAGCCCGTCAATCAGACTGGGCTTTTTCTGCTTGTCGAGATAAGCCCATCGTTGGCTGGCTGGAATTGGAAATAGCAGTCATAGATCCAGGCCACCCAGGCCTGAGGACCTGGCCCAGCAATTGACGTGCCAAGATCAATTGAAACGTGTCCTACCTGACAGGTCAACTAATAGTGAGACAATCTGGATGATAATTGTGCTTATTACTTCCTTGTCTCGCTTTTCCTTGTCAGTTTACTCAGATTCAGTAGGAGCTGCTTTAAAAAAAACAAGAAGCAGACCACATAACCATTGACTTGATTGTGTAGTTATTATAGTAGGCATGACATCATTTTCATTGGGCTAAATTGAGTACCATTTAACAATTAATCATTAAACATGCTCCTACAGATACATCTGAATCAACATACCATCCATATGACTTTCAGTAGCCTCTTATATGGCTAATTAGGAGCCTTAACCCAGCAACCAGAGGGTTTTGTAAACCATGGTTGTGGTCCAAGTAAATCATTATACTTTAACAGGATGTGTTCAGACTGCTGGAATCCAGACCGTGAATGGAAGATCCATACAAACATGGCCCCAAGTACACAGAGGTTGCATGCACAAATGTCTGAGGGCAAAATCTGAACCTTGGACCTGCAGAGTTCTGGCACCACCAGTAGGGCCGCTTTGAGTGACATCCGTGAACCACACCTTTAAACACCTCATGTATGTTCATCTGGAGAAACTAATCTATGCTTTTTAAGCTGTCACCCCACATAAAACGTATTCCTGTATGTTTTTTTCCGGCTTGCTGCAACGTTCCAGCGAGGACCACTCCACTTGACAACTCCATGTGACTGTGTGAGGCCTGCACGGCAGTTGGGCCATCGTTGGGGAGAGGGGAAGCAACTTTAGCTGGGATATGATGGTGTTTGTCTGTCAAACTGCAGGCTTCTCATTACGGGCCCTGTCTTTCACTGGCTTCTCAGACCCGAGCTGTCACAGTTCATCAGCTCAGCCAAGGTAAAACAGCTGTCATTGAGGTAAACTGTAGCCACAGCAGAGCAGATAAGCATATATCCTGCTCTGCTAAGATAGGCCTCACCCAGCGTTATCGGAAAATTAAAACACTGCTGAACTGAGCGGGCATTGGATACCTCAACAATAAACAGAGACCACCATTATCATGCGACACCCGTAGAAGCAAGCCAGAATGAAGAATCCTTTGGGAAAACAAAATGAAGTGCACTTTGACCTCTTTTTTTGGTATAAAACAGAAAAGACCATCTGCCGTGAGAAAGCGTTTAACACAAGTCAATGTCATATGTGTTATCTCTGGTACCTCCCATGTGGCTGGAATTTTTTTTAACAAAAGTAAAAACAACATCCCAGAATCAAATACCAACTGACAGTCTTTCAAAAGCTTCTGGCTGTTTTTTTCCACGGTAAGAAACCATTATTACTGTCGCGGGGTGTTTTACATAACGATGCAGTGTGGTGACTCAGTGGGTAGCACAGTGTGTCCTCACATTTCCCGGATTGTGAGATTGTGAGTTTGCATGTATCTCCCAGTGTTCTCGTGATTTTCCTCTGGGAGCTCTCGTCTCCACCCACAGTCAGCTGGATTGGTGTCTCCAGATTACCCTTAGTGTGTTCATGTCTCCTGTGGTGGACTGCCAGTATATACCACCTCGCGCTTCTGTGCTTCCTGAGATAGATTCTGATTAGGAGTGTAACAGTATACAAAAATCACGGTTCGGTACGTACCTCGGTTTTGAAGTCACAGTTCAGTACGTTTTCGGTACAGCGGGGGTAAAAGAAACAAAACATAAATTGCTTCCTTTCTTTCTTTATTAAACAGCGGTTTACTGAACAAAGTATGACTGACTTTCTTAAATATAAAAGTCTCTGTCAATACTGCTGCAACCTACTAATAAAAAAGTCAAATTTACTTAAAGTAAATCAAAATAAAGATTCTCTAAAGTAAATAAAAATAAAAGAAATATCCATTAAGGTGCACATTTTGAAAAGTAACTGTACCTGACCTGTATTGTATTCACATTAGCAGCTTTCAGTTTCATATTAGAACTGTGCAACACAAATATTCCGCACATTGCTCAGGGGAAACACACAAAGGTTCCACATTTGCTGCGTTTGTTTGGTACATATGCGTACAGAACCGAAAGACCCGTACCGAAAATTTTTGGTACAAATACATATACTGTTATACTTCTTATTTTGATCATGCATTTTGTCTGTAAAATGGATGGATGAATGGATGGATGTTTTATGCAGCTAGACAACAAACAAAAAATATACAGCACAGTGTGTAAACAATATCTCCCGACTGCTATTCCTAGTTAAGGTCACGGGGGGCCTGGAGCCTATCCCAGGCAGCATACAGCATAAGCCTGGGAAAACAACCTGGATGGGATCTACGTAAACAATAAGATTTACCGAAGCACAAATTAAAACGCAATCTATTACACACAGGTAAAGAACAATAAACAGAAGATTTTATTAGTGAACTATTTCACAGTACAGGATGAAGTCACACCATCCCACCTGTCTCTTAAAATATCTCGAAGTTAGGATAAGCCAGTGTGGTATTTTCCAGCCTTAGGGAGCTGATAAATTAACAGGATGGATAACCATTGCCTTTGCATCACTTCCTGCTCAGCTTCTCCCTGACATTTCTGCAAGGCCCCATGGACATTCATGTTGGGCCCTCTCTTATCATTGCCATATGAGGCCCGTTCCTCTCTGTTCCTTCCCTGATGTCCCCCTAAACATATGGGAGAGGAAAACCTGCAGCTTTGTCAGGAGTCCAACGCTAAACACAGTGGCCCAGTTGGAAGATGGTGCCAGAAGGCGGTCATAATCCCCAAAAGTCCCCAGCTGCCCGTGTGCCTGACCTGTTGACCCTGAAAGAAAATTACATCCCCAGTCTGCAAAGACTTCTCCAGGTATAACCAACTTGGCAGAAAAAGTGTGCTAAGACTCTTACTACTTGCCAAGCTCTTCTGTTATCTCCTTCTGAAGGAAATCCAGCTGACGGTGAGTGGAATTGTCACAAATAACAACATGCGCTTGATCCCAGGCTGATTTCTCTTGAGACGCAGAGATGTTACGCTCCTGGCCATTCTTTGCAGTGACACCCCAGTGGAGCAAGGCAGACGTAGCGGGCAAGAGCGTAGCTCTCCTGCCCCTTTTGTCAGACTCCTAATGTGTGCTACGAAGGAAACTGACATCACACTGATTTAAACCACTGTCTACTTGGATGCAGCTTTAGCTGTTTGTCGGGTGAACTTGCCTTTAACCCGAAAATGCTATCAAAGAAAGTGGCATGCCTGCCTGCCACTCCAAACCTGAGGCCTCCAAAAGAGTTTGAAAAATGAGGTCACACAGTCATGCCTGTCTCAGTAAACCATTACTTATTTTTGTTTACGACTGACACTTAAGCCTTATTTGATGGAAAGGTGGATATTTTAGTCCAAATGGAGTTTAAAATTTTAATGGATTTTACCACTTTGGTTTGATACAGTACACTTTTTGTCAGTCACCTTTAAAATTGTAATCAAATGAACGCCTTTTATGACACAACTCCGGTAACCTCCTGAAAAATAATCCTTTTCCGTTGACAAGTTCCATGGGCCTACACAATTCCAATGTGTGTTAACTTGCATGCCACAGCAGACAGTGAATAATTTGTTTTAGACAGGGTATACATAGCCTCCGTAACCTCAGAGACAAACATTTTGACCCCTTGACTTAAAAAGAAATGGGTATTTACCACTAAGTCTCCTAAGGGAGGGTTTAAGAGAGCTAATCCATTGCACTGGACACTGTCCATGTGACATAAATCACTTTAAATATGATTGATTCCCTTTGAAACAAGATACAGGCGGTCTGGCATAAGTGCAGGAAATGCTGGAAAATTATAAGCAAAGCCTTCACAAAGACAGATGGGCAAATAGATATTAAGCAGAAATGTTTCCAGAACATACGTGAGAAAAGTGACATCACCCGGAGATCTGGTCTTGTGTGTTTAGAACACAATAGTCTATATTTGTAAAACATTAACTGTTACCAAGGTCCTTTCCTGTTAGCCATATCTCTTTTAAAGGGAGGAAAAGGCTGAAATGTCTCTAAACCAGTCATGTTTGCATGTCCTTGTGGGCAGCGGTGGATCTCTCTACGTCAGTCGTGTTTGCGAGTCTTTGGCAGTCTTTGTGGACGGTAGTGAATCTTGGCTCTTGGTTCTGTGGAAGTCCAGGAGGAATTTACTAAAGTAGAGCTGACAAAGTGTGAAAGAAAGAGAAGGAATATCAGCTGTCTGTGAACAAGGAGGCACCTGTTCATGGAGTATTTGTGGGACTGGAATGGGACTTAAAGCTCAAGACATCACTTTTTTTTCCTTTTGCAGCAAGTAACACTCAGAAGTAGTGTTGTGTTTACTGCTGATTTTTTTATATTTGTGTCTTTTCTTAGTATCTCATTCAACTATGTCTAAGACAGATGGAAAACAAAGCAGGGTGGAATAATGAAACGACAAAAATCATAAAAAGATCTTTTAATAAATGTTAATAGAGGAGCCAACAACACTCTTGCATATATAAATGTTCCCAGACATGATGTACATTTGGAGCTAGCAGTGTACATCTATGTCGCATTTTAAATAGAAGATTATGGTGTTAAATCGCTTCTGGCGACACTTAATTTGTTAAAGCTACAGATGTATTCATTCCCCCTGTCATGTGCTGACATTTATAGTGCTAAAAATGCGAAATTGTCTTTAATTTGGAATGTCCTGAGCTTAGACTTCACTGGAAATGAGTCAGGACCTAGCCCAGCCTGAGGCACGCTAATGCCACAAGAAGCTGTCTTCCGAGATGTCGTGGCTAGTAAACAATTAGCCATGTCATCTACATCCCCGCTTTTCCAGAGATTAAAGTGTCTCCCGAATGTCATGCCATCATCACGTCGCGAAATAAAAAGGTCACCCCCCAGCCTTTTGGTTTTATTCCGTTTAAGTCTGCTCCGGGGAAGGCGAGCAGGAGAATGACAGTGGGCCTTATCAGTGGTATCTGTGCAAGCTGCGTGAAGCACTTAATGAGTGCAACGTCCTCCCGTCCGGGGCACAAATATCCGGAAAAGGCCATTTGCAGCTGATCCCGCCTGCAGCGCAGTCAAGCTGCGACTGCGAGCACCGGCAGCTGGGCGAAAGCAGCTCCCGCCTCTCAGTGGAGGAGCGGCTAACGTCGACGTGCAGCTGATCGCCAAGGGGAGAAGCACTGGAATCCGCCGCAGCGCCACGACTCAGCTTCGTCGACATCTTGACATTAAACTTTCTTTAACACATGCCTTAATTATAAAGGCAAAGTAAGGTACAGCTTTAAGTTTGACCGGTCCCCTTCAGGTGCACAAACACATGCCCAGTAACTGTTAACCATCCTGATGTGCTCCTAGCTTCAAAGCACAGCTCCCCCTGTCTTCTGGTAGCCTCCAAACCGTAAGCGTACTACTACATCCTTCTACTAATGAGCCTGCTGGGTTATTTTTCAGCTGATTTATTCTGCGTGTCAGGCACATTTACGTAAATGAATGGAGCATTTAGATAAAGTTAAAATAATTTAACAAAATGACTGTGCTGTAGTCCCAAGTGCCCACGCTGTTTATTTGTCCCGTAACAGCGCTGGGATTCGCTCCACTTAATATAAAATGGCCCCTTTCAACATTTCCTAGGTGTATTTGTTCCTTCCTTCTCCAAGGAGACAATATTAGACTATGCAGGTATATAAGGTAGATATTCGTAACACCGAGCACACCAGACCACTAAAAACCATAAAAGAAAGACAAATGTTCATTAGCTTCAGAAGTGCTAGGCAATTAATCATACAAATTAATACACATAAAGGATGATTTCCAGTTTATGAGATTTCTGAATTCAATGTGCTATAGATGAAAGTACTGTATATGCACACCTATATATACGTTAATTTGAACCTTACCAAAACTGACAAGACTGGTGTGTATTAAAATACTACATTTATCTTGCTTAAATAGCTTAAACATTCTTTAAGTTGTGCATTTTTAAGATGCGTATCTATACTGATACCAGGTCATAGCCAATCAGAATGTGGGCTGTTGGAAGTGCATCAGCATCCCCATGTGGAAAAACAAGATCATTACACAAGCCAGCGGTACACATAGCTTAATTTTAATAAATGTTGACCTTTTAAAATTTCACTGTGGAGTTATTTACCTATTTCAAAGGAAGCTACACTTTAATTTTGAACTGAAGAAGTGTGTGTAAGGAGTACACCAATCAAGCCACTATTTTCTTCAACAGACAATTGTTAGCTGAAACAACATGATTTTGTACCAATTATAGAAATAGTTGAAATAGATCCAGCAAAAGGGGGGGGGGGCTACACTACTTTTTAAATTTAGACATAACCATAGCAATTAACAGTGTCTAGAGGTATGCTAGACTACAACACTAATTTGACTGGATTCTTGTATATAGGTATATCATTATAATTTAAGATACTTCTATATAGAAGCTACCTGATACTGTGTATGAATGTATGTACAATTATACTCAAATATACAAAAAAAACATACATTTACAGACAAACACTAATTAAACATCCCAAACAGAAGCTAAACTCCAAGAACACTGACCATATGCTATACGGTATATCAACCCTGTTCTAAAGATAAAATACAAAGATCTTGGCATAGGCAACAGAAAACAATGAGTGTTTGTAAAGGCTCACACCTTATAGTGGTGTCAATAGTCACAGTGCTGAATGCAGGAGAAATCATAATGAGCCAATCAGCTCAGTGATTAAAATAATAATTGCAAAGGGATTTGGATTGTGCACACACACAATCTATTTTATTACAAGGAGTAATTCTAATCTCATTAGGAAAATCTGTGATGGCCATTTATAAAGGAGGGCAATCGCAAAGCTGCGTCTATAAATCTAAATAGGGAATTGAACGTTAAACCAGTCAGTTATTGTTTTACCCAGTGTAATTTAAGTTTGTTTTTGTCGAGTGTTACTTGCTGTGCTTCTTGGATGCAGAAAGTACAGTTAGAAGCTCTGTTGTAGTTCCAATAATATTGCTACCACCTTTCAATGTGTGCAAACAGAACAACATACAACTTTTGTGAGTGAAACATCAAAAACTACTTTTTTAATGAACAAAATCTGAAAAAATAATAATGTGATTGTGATGAGGTAGTGTATTGGAGCCTGGTGAATGAACTTGCCTTGTGGTGCAGGGAGAAAGATCTGCAGCTCAGAGTCACCAGGATTTCCTGTGTGACCAGGAGCCCCAGAGATGACTCACTGTCCCGATGGAGGAGGCAGAGCTGATGCAGTGCTACAAGTACCTGGGAGCTCACTTGAACAGCACACTGGAGTGGGCGGACAACACAGCGCCACAGGACAAGGAAGGCCAGAGCAGACAGTACTTTCTGAGGAAGATCAGCTCCTTTGATCTGGGTAGCGAGCTGCTGGAGACGTGTTGCCAGTGTAGAGCGACAAGTGTAGCTGTGCACGCAGGGGTTTGCCAGGGAAGCAAGATAAGTTCTGGCTATGAAAATGCCTGAAGAAAGTTAGGACTGACCCTGGACTCAGCAGGGGCAGTGGAAGATGATGGATGGATGGATGGATGGATGGATGGATGGATGGATGGATGGATGGATGAGGGTGGGTACACTGGGAGGAGGCATTACACGCCTAATGTCGGCTAGCAGAAAATATCCCCAGTAGAGCATGATGTTCTTCAATATTGCTACTATCCTCTTCATCCCCTTGGGATTAGTAGAGAATCTATCTATCTATCTGTCTGTCTGTCAGTCAGTCAGTCAGTCAAATATCTAATTTTCCTTGTAAAGGGGAAATGGATAGAAAACCAGTTCAATGAATTGCCTCCTCTGAAAGGTTTCAATGTCACAGCCAGCCTGCCATGATTACTGAGTATAGCAAGTACACAAATGCAAGGAGACAGCATGCTGGGTAAAGCCCTCAACACTAAATGCCACAAATAACCATAGCATGCCGAACCTGTTACCACCTCTGAAACTTTTCAGGAAACCATGCTGTGTTTTTCACTAATTGTGACTATTTATTTAGCTGCCTGGTGTTCTCAGCCTGAACAACTAGCAGAGCTAAGTCTGATGTATTATGCCCACTCTCACGTGGATATTTAATAAAGCAACTTATAAGGAAACACCGAATCTATGTATTTATTAAGACAGTAACTTCTGACTTTAATGGTGCTGAAATGCCTCACATGGGATTGCAATTTATAGCTTTCTGGTCATACATTTTGTATCCCTTACTCTACGATGCAACAATAGAGGAATTTCCACCAAAAAAACTGGAAGAAGAATGTATTGCTTTCCCTGCACCCCATTGAAAATTGAGTCATGCGTGCCAAACAGCTCACAAATGTAAATTTCGCTGGCTATAGATGTGTGTGAACCTTACCACGACAAACAGTCAGGTCATTATGTCACACACAGGCTAACTAGGTGCAGACCTAAGAGTCCTGGTAGCTTCTTAATACTAACATATTATATATTTTATAGGGCCAATAGATTTAAAAAAAAAAAACAGGTATTAAATTATCAGTGCAGTGAATGCTGTTCATTTAAAAATAGCAACAAAAACCAAAGGCAGTATGCTTACTCAGTGTGTAGTACTGTAGTCTCATCCACGGCTTGGGGTTCAAATCCTGCCCCTGGCATTGCGTACGTGGTGTTTACGAGTTCTCCCTGTGTTTACACAGTATTAATGGAGTCTTCTAGTTTCCTCCCATGGTACAAAAGCATGTGGTTTGATTAATTTTTATCTCTAAACTGCCCATAGTATGTGACTGTGGGTGTAATTTTGTGCCCCGTGATGACCTGGCATCCCATCCAGGGTGTACCCCAGCCTTGTGCCCTGTGATGAACTGGCATCCCATCCAGGGTGTTTCCTTGCTTTGAATGCTGCTTTTCCTGGGATAGGCTGTACTAGATATATACTTTGTTATAAGGAAGAAAAGTTTGAAAAAGAAATTTTTAATTGGAATATAATCATGCAAAAGAAAGAAAACAGCCATTTCATAATACATAATGTGGTGGAAGTCTTGAAGTATGAGTCATGTGATTAAGGTTACTGGTAGAATGAGCTTTGAGTCTCTTCACAGGCTACTTTTCACGTCTCATCGATTTATTGTTTATGTGGCTTGGATTAAAGTACTGGTTATTTTTTAATATAATTTTATTGGTCAGTATTTCCATTAGAGCAACACACATGCCTCACATTACATACTAACATCAATCACCTTACATTTTTTTCGTATGAGATCTGTCTGTAAATGTCAGGATTACAGCAAAACATATTGAGTTAGTACACCACTGTAGACACTGGAAAACCACAGACAAGAAAGTGAACTCTTTTTTTCTGCACCAGTACTTGACAACTTCTTATAAAGACATGAGTTGGAACACAACCACTCTCCAAAGAACTCTGATCTGTCATCAGAATCAGACAAAAATATTGTATATGTCTGACACTGACAAATATTGGAATTGGAGAATCTATACATTTGTGGCAGCAAGAATAACTCAATGGTTTATAATACTGCAGTCCTGCTGAAGTCGAAATGAACTTGAACAGCTCAGGAGACCCCTATGCATTTTTGTTCAAACACTGTGTGATCCGGCTCTGCATATTCCCTAAGCCTTATGATTGATGTATGGTCCAGCTGCTTGACTGGACGCCATCCTTGTCTGATACACAGTACTGCTTGCCCCATTGTTCATTCCAGTTACTTGGTATGTGGATTGGTTCACTGTAAAAACATGTGGGGGTTTTAGACAGTGCAGTCTGGTTAACAAGTAAAATGTACAATGATTATGATTAGCTGTTTTTGGTTTACCATGGTAGTGTTATACAAATCTCTAAAAGTATAATGGATTATTACAAGCATATTAATAACTTCATAATAACTAACAACCAACAAAATAATATCTAAACAGACCATCTTATTTTTGGCATATGATGAGAGGGAAAATTTGAAGGTAAAAGAGGAGGAAAACAACCAGCAATAAGTTGGACGAAATCAGTCAAGACCTGAATTCTAGAGAAGTGATGTCTGTTTGGTTGCCAAAAGTCAACAGCTGATATTGATAAGGTGAAACTTATTAGCATTCCTACATCCTAAAATGCATTTATGAGTAGGATCCAGTAAGTCTTGACAGCTATAGGCTACTTCCAAGAAAAGACTTCCAATACACACAAACATTTTAATAAAAACTAACACAGCTCAGGTTCTACTGTCACCATCCTGTTTGAAGGTCTGTGATTTAATTTAACACAGGCCATATGCTTAGGGTGCTGTAGAAATAGTATGCATTGTTCTGCTGTGTAACGAAACAGGTGTACATTTTGACTTAAATGCTTGGGGAAAATGGTTTAAATAATATTTAAAGCATGTACATCAAGTGATATCTTTTTTTTTTGTTTTTTGTTTTAAAAAATCATACTGCAGAAATTGTCTAAAGCTGCATTACAGTTTAAAATGAACACATTTTAAATTTGGCCCTAGGATTCAACACAGCGGCCTTGCTACTGCATATTGAAATTGCTGGTCAAATTGCGCCTCCATCGGTGTGTACTTTCGCTCTATAGGGAGCAGGAGGGGGAAAAAAAGCCTGAGGGGTCCGAATAGGGAGGAACACGCACTTCCTGGAGCTTCTGCAGTGACTGCGGAAAAACAGTGTCAGTCGCGGCTCTGCTTCTCAAAGTTTAAAGCGCTTCGTCAAATGGGTGCGAAACGGCAGCGCCGCGAGACGAGCGCGTGCTTTCGCGCTGTTTCGGGGTGCCGCTGATGCGCGCGCGCGTTCATAGTACACCGATGTGGGGAGCGCCGACTGCGGCGAGGGGCTGCTACTCCATCCCCAGGCTCTAACCAGGCCGACGAGCGGCCTAGACGCACTAACTACCCTTTCCCCATTAGACATCTACTTTAACCTATAGTCAGGTCGATGTCGAGACTGCGCTGGTTTCGGTCAGCGTCTAATTAGGTTAATTTTACGTTAGTTTTCTAACCGCTACCCGTCAGTCGTGATCCGAGTGGCCAAGTGCGGCTTAGCTGTCTGGCTAAGTTTCCCAAGTCGGAATTCCTCCAGTAGAGCGGCTTTTCGGACCCAGTTTGTCCCTGGTACATTTTCTTCGGGATATATGACTTATTTTTTTTGTAGAAGTCGGCTTTAATGAGTAGCGATGTCCCTTCCATCGGCCGATATGCTGGAAACGCCGCCAGGTTACCCCTTTGAAGAAATAGACTATGCAGATATTGAAGTTGAAGAGGTAAGTGGCTAGTTAGCTAGCCATACCGTGAACATACACCAGACTTCACGGGCTTCTTTACGTTAAACCCGCTGCTTTAATTCACAGTATAAACCCACCGTGATGAGAACGAAGTCGTTCAGTGTGCGCGTATGTCGCTAGCTAAATAGCCTGCCATTAGCACTGGGGTTAAAGTGTCGTACCACGAAGGGGGTCTTTGCGTTAGAGATGTCATGGTGCTTAAATGCGTTTAAATATTGCTGCTGTTGGATTGCATTAACTCGGCCGACGGTCGCGTTTTCGTGTAGATTGAATCCTGTCCAGATATGCCTACCAGTGTTTTAGCAGTAGGGGAATGTGGTGAGGGAATTCCTGCATGCCTTACTTTTTTCCACTTCGCACACCAGCTAAACATAGCTGCTTAACTTTAAACCCATCGCAGCATTTTATTTAGTGTGCTTCCCCTTATCTATCTATCTAGGTAGGTATGTCGATACAGCGAAGTGACTGCGTAGAATAAGGCAGGTTTTATACACGTTCCAGCTTTACCCCTCAAATTCTGTAACGTTAATAATTAGATATTAAGAGTTGGAAGTCATGGGGGGGGGAAACATGTTGAACATCTAATGGAGTCTGAGTAGTATCTAAATATAATGTCATTCCCCATACTCACTGTCGTGGTACTCGAAGTACCATGTGAAGTCCAAGCTTGCAGTCCGCCCATTGGGCCCATCACTGGAAGGAATGTCCAGCTGGATTATTCCCTGAGCCTGGTGCGCACAGTTGGCAATGCAGATTGTGACACAAGTACCATTCCACAGTCCTGCCTTGCATTGGAAGTGGTTACGCTCAACTCATTTATTTCCGCTTACAGTTGTATGTACCTGATTATGTACATCTTGCCGTGGATAATACATAAAAAAAAGTACTCTTTCAGTTTAGTAAGATAATTCTTTCTAATGCCTTGGTTCTGTGAATATATGCTTTTCTCTGGGATTTTTAATCCTACTTTTCTTGAATGATTATAGCATGTATGTTTTCTTTCAAAGAACAAATGCCATATTTCCACATGATTGTTTTACTCCTGTCTTTGTTCCCAGGTTGTGGGGAGGGGTGCCTTTGGTGTCGTCTGCAAAGCCAAGTGGAAGGGCAAAGACGTAGCCATAAAAACCATAGAGAGTGAATCCGAAAGGAAAGCGTTCATCGTGGAGGTATCGTCTAAGCGCGGCTTTTTGCTTTCTGTTCCCTGCCCACCCCACCACCCATGGGGACAGATGATGATGTACTGCAGTCAATGGGCAAGCCAGGATTTTGTGCCGTCTCGCTGCGCTCTCAGGCTGAAATTAAAATAGCTAAACTTCTCCCAGCGCATTCTGACAGTAATGGTCTTGCGTTAATTTCCACCGTGTCCTCATTAGAGAACCTTGCCGCGCCATGGTAATGGCGGGATGGAGTCTTTATTAAACTGAGACCCATGCACTCGCCAAGCTGTGCTGTGAGTCGGCACCTGGGAGCTAATTCAGAGACAGCGACGTGGGGGAGAGAGGGCACCTTCCCTTTATTTAGAAGGGGGGGGGGGGTCGGTCTTCTGAGAGCTACATATTAAAAGTATTTGAGGAGTAGTGCAAAATGAATTTCTGTTTGTTTAATTAGTTACTTGGCTGATCGGAAAGATCTTTCGGTTTGATATGTGACGAAACGCAGTGTCGCCTTTCCCCCAGCTTCGGCAGCTCTCACGTGTCAGTCACCCCAACATCGTTAAGCTGTACGGCTCGTGCAATAACCCAGTAAGTCTGTTCTTGTCTCCTTCATAAAACATCTGGTGTTAGACTTCTGTCATTGGTGAAATCGTGCCTTAATGCAAAGTAGACAATGTAAATACCTGAATATTACGATCATCATGTTGATGTCAAGTCACTGAGGTCCTCTCTCTTCTGCAGGTTTGCCTTGTGATGGAATATGCAGAAGGTGGCTCCTTGTACAATGGTGAGTCTTCCTGTCACCATCAGTTGAATCATTTTCAGTTTCTAAATGCAAAACGTTTGTTTCATGTTTTGGTTGGGAAGCTGGACACATTAACAAAGTATGAACTTGTCAGGGAGTGCTGATTTTATTATGGCTATCGTTCAGTGTCATCATTAAGTCATTATGAAGTGAGAGTTGCCGAGTCACTCCATCTGCTCAGAACTGGGCTGCCATTTTCTCATTTTCTAATTAAACTTTTTAATGGGTGTGCAGTAGTGAGAAGCTTCCCTGTCTTTAAGCCATTTTTGTTCATAAATATTTCATCTGAGTACCTGGTGGAACGCTTGCATTGTTGTAATCGGGTAATATTTGTAAACTGCACTTGAGTGCTCCTACCTTAGAAGGTGTAATGGAAAATTACTAGAACGTGAGACTTCAGTAATTAATAGAAATAGTGTTGGGGAAAAATGTGACCTTGTGTGTAACTAGTCTCTTTCAAGCATACCCAGGTGGTGCAGGCAGAAAAGAAGGGGGTGT
>JAACJT020000033.1:1819280-1835549 GCA_009936485.2 Gymnarchus niloticus | reverse complement strand
TTCTGTGCACTGAATAACCTAGGTAATAAAGGTATTTGCTGTCTCTAGACTCCAAGTTGACTGTTTTTCCACCACAAAGGATCGTAGACCTGATCCCAGATGCAGTGGCACTCCTTTATGCACTTGCACTGATACATTTTGGTTTGAGCTGAAACTTTTAGTCTTGTAGTTTTTCCTGTTGTGTGATTACAGTACTTAATGTCAGGTAATCGGAATCTGTGATGATGGACAGTTTGGTTTTTACTGTGAGAGTATGAGGCCACCTCCAAAGCAACCTTCTCTTCTCCTCACAGTGCTGCACGGAGCAGAGCCTCTCCCCTATTACACAGCCTCCCATGCCATGAGCTGGTGTTTACAGTGTTCCCAGGGTGTCTCCTATCTCCATGGCATGAAACCAAAGGCGCTCATTCACAGGGACCTCAAACCACCCAAGTAATACTCCCTCTCACCCTCTCTCTCTCTCTCTGATCTCCTGTCCTGTTCAGATACTTTTACATATAGTGTGGATGAGTGTTGTCTCCCCTTTTTTCAGGAGCTTTCTGAGATGTGCCTTGCTAGTCCTATAAGTGATTTCCAGTTAGAAAGGTCATGGTGTGCATGATGTTTTTTTCTTTCTGTTCTTTCATCAATATTTGATGCTTTTATGATTCCATTTAACCTGTGGCATTTAAGATGAGCTGTGTGTGGTGGTAGAGCCACTCCGTGTGAGTTGCGACATTTATTTATTGGCCCTGCGATGCCTGAACGCCCCATTGCATTGTGGGAGCAGCTGGCTGGTCCCATTCCTTGAAAGTTTCCTGCAGCACCGGCGAGGTTCCGGCCAGCAGCAGAGATGGTGCCGCCTCATGTCAGTGTGCGCCCAGCTATTAACCAGAATGTTTTGGCAGTGCACAGGAATGTGTGTGTAAATATATGCGACAACATGATTGACGTGACATAGCTGGACAGGAGGGCGGAAACTGCAACCGCACAAAAATCTGTCATGATTGTTTGTGTGTCTGATATACAAATGCCATTTTCCTAATTGCCTTTATGCATGAGCTTTGAGTGAGGGATTGTCAATTTTCATCTTTTTGTAATAATACCGAGGCAGATATTAGATGGACATGCTGGGCCTTTATCCATGGATGGCCGTGTCATTGTCCCCATCTGTTGCAGCCTGCTGCTTGTTGCTGGAGGGACGGTCTTGAAGATTTGTGACTTTGGGACAGCCTGTGACATCCAGACACACATGACCAACAATAAAGGAAGTGCAGCGTGGATGGCTCCTGAGGTGTTTGAAGGCGAGTCGGGGCAATGTGGGGAACTGGGTTGCTGTGCGTTACTAAAGGCTTGGACTCGCCCTTGCAGTCTCCCTGGAAATCTAAATGTATTGGTCATGCTGCGTGAATGAGCAGGAATGTCATACATCGTTATGCAGTTCATTAGTGGCAAGTGTTAGCGCTTGACTTGTTGCTTAGAGGATGCGATACACAAACACATATGCAGTATCTCTTTATATAATTTGACCGGCTTTTAATCTTTATTTGCATGAATGCACTGCTAATGCATTACAAGCTGATTTATATCGCCTCCTGCGATAAGATTAGCACACAGTGTCATATAATGCTATAAATCACATAGAAGAGATTATGGGAAGTTCTATCTCCAACATTTCAAGTTGCGAGCGCTAAAAGAGCCCTCGGCTCACAGTGAAGAGATTGTGCCATTTCCCAGCGTGCCAGTCCGTAATCGCCGGCTGCTTACTCCTCGTGTCGCTAGGGTCAGGACGGTGCTCCAGTTAGGATTTAGTCATACCGTCTGAGATGGGAATAACGTGACTCTTGTGCAATTAAGCCCGTCATGGCTGCCCTCAGAATGAACTTCTTAAGCTCATTTGCATCGCCGAAATATTTCTATTATCAGAAGGCTTGGACATAATAACTTTAAAACGAGCAGGCATTGAGCGTTTTAACTCTGGTGTAATAAGTATAGTGATTAACTTTCCTGGGAGCTGTCTTCAGTGTTGAGGGGGAGGCTAATACTCTTAGCAGACACGCTTGTAAGGTGCAGCCAGGAAATGGGTTTGGTGCTATAGAGAATTTCAGCCAGCAGGAGGAAAGACCCGAGCTCATGGTACCAGTTCACATTTCCCCACAGGCAGCAATTACAGCGAGAAGTGTGACGTGTTCAGCTGGGGCATCATCCTCTGGGAGGTGATCACGCGGAGAAAGCCCTTCGATGAGATTGGAGGCCCAGCCTTCCGCATCATGTGGGCAGTGCACAACGGTGAGCCCTGCATACCTCACTTTTCGCCATCAGCTTCAATTAGCTTAGTGGTAGACTAGAGAGAGCAGGTAGTAGGAAGGACCACTGCAGTCTCGGCTTAACGATTTGGTGGAGTTAAGCCTGTCCCTGGGGTGAGGAATGGATTATGCAGCTGTGAAGTGCAATTTTGATGCATCTTTTATCAGTGCACATCAACTGCCCGTGATTTTTCTGCTCGTAAGTCTGATGTGGTGATGGCCCTTAAGATCAGGTGGCCTCCATTTTCCAAGTTTTAAACGATGTGTATTTTATGGCTGATGCTGTTTACTTCTTAAAGATAGTGATTTCTGTTCAGGTTTTTGTTTCAACTCCCAGCTCTTTATTACACCTGCGGTGGGCTTTTACCCAAAATATTTCAATAAAAATTCTTTTGTATGAAAGTATATACAGCCTGTTGTGTAAAATTCCCACTAAAGCAACAAAGCATTTATAATGTCACCTCCTGGGCACCTTTTCCCTTTTAAGGTACCCGCCCTCCCTTGATTAAAAACCTCCCGAAACCTATTGAGAGCTTGATGACACGTTGCTGGTCCAAGGACCCCTCGCAGCGGCCCTCCATGGAGGAGATTGTGAAAATAATGTCTCACCTCATGCAGGTAAGACAAACCTAACTCTAACCCCCCCCCCCGGCCCGGCTGTCAAAAAGGAGAGGCAAACCCTGCAGCGCCATCGCATATTCTTACAAACACACCTCTGCTTGTTCCAGTTCTTCCCAGGATATGAGGAACCGCTGCAGTACCCCTATCAGTACTCAGATGAAGGACAGAGCAACTCCGTCACCAGCACCGGTATATTCTGCCAGCTCAACAGTCCCACCCCCAGCACAGATGGCAGCAAGCCTCAGTTCTTTTTTAAATTAAGAACTGTAAATCACTGTTTGTTTTTTACTTAACAAGGATTCATCTGTAATCCAGCCAGTTTCTGAGCCCAGGGTGTAATGGTGTACTAAGCTGTTGTCCCGACGGTTCCTTGGAGCAGTGAGGAAAGGACTGACTATCTGTGTTTGTCTGGGTGCAGTGTCCTTCACCAACTGTACAAACACCAGCAACAAGAGTGATGCTAATATGGAGCACGTTGACTCCCAGGGCAACAACGACACCATCAAAAACATGGAGCAAAAATTTCCGCCTCAGTTTAAGCCAAAGGTTAGCGTCACACAATTTTCAGCCTTCCCACTAAATTATGCGTTCAAGTTTGAGTAGGACGTCAATACAGTATAACAAATTATCATTTGGAACAGAGATATTCAAGGCAGCTACTGGCATTATTTAGTTGTCGGTAAAAATTCTTGTCATTGTTTCATCGTATGACTAAAGGTTGACATGCAAAGTTTTCTTATAGATTTCAAGTGTGTTTTTGGTATTACATCACCTTTCATGGTTTTGTATGTTAGGCTACATGATGATAGTGTTTTTGTTTGTGGAAATTTCTGACAAGCCTTGACAATGAGTGGATGCGTTGTGGTGTCTTGTCCCAGGGGGACAGTGTTTGGGCAAACCACCCGCTATCCAGCGGAGGCAGTATGGAGAGCCTGTCAGTACGGCCTCAGTGCCTGGTGCCATCAGATAGCAAGAGGATGAGCACAGACCTTTCAGAGCTGGAGCACCGCATGCCGTTTGGACCTGCAGGTAAACTGAATGACTGGCTGAAGTGGGAAACCATGTACAGAATGCACGTGTGTGGTGTTGAGAGCTGCAGATGGTTTGCCCACAGTTCCTGCGATGGGTTAATAATGCCAAGCATCCTGCGGGTGTAACTTTGTGGGTGATCCATGGAAGATGGGACACTAGGTGCAGTAGGGATATAGCTGTGCGAGGGGGACCCTGGGTAGAGAGGGCACCAGGTGAAGTAGGGATGTAGCTGTGTGAGGGAGACTCAGGGTGGGCAGTAGAAATCACTAAAAACAAGTAGGTTAAAAAAAAAAAAAAGCTGTACTCCTCAGTTAACATTTCACTGAGGTACGTCTCACAAAGGACCTTAGCCGTGACACGCTGCTTGGGTTCCTTTCTCAGCCGGCCTCATTTCACCTGCTTTCATCACTCAAGACGGTGCTGCGGCCTAAATAAAAACACTGCTTATGCCTTGAAGTGCTGCGGTGCCGGTCTCGTAAAGTGAAATGGAGGGGAAAAAGGGATGGAGTACACTATATTTTTTAATTTAATCTCTGTCGGCCATCATAAAGGTAATGGGTGTGTGCTGCTGTACATTGAGCTTTAAGGTCAAATTTCGTTTTCATGCTGCTTTTCATCACCATTGATAGCAGGAAGAGTCTGGAAGTGTGTGAATTTATAAATTAAGATGGGCTTCATAGCTGAAATAACCAAATAGTTTTCCTTTTATTGTGGTGCTGTATCTTTGTGGGTTTTTTTGTTATTCAGATACTTCAGTGGGCTGTCATTTTCTACAGTTCGTGGAGTTATATATTTATCACGCCATAACTGGTAATCTAAATTCGAAATAATTGCATTTGTATGGCTGACTATTATGCTGGATAATTATACTCTCTCCTTGGGGGAGGGTTTTTTTTTTTTTCTTGAAATTAAAACATTAAAATGGGAAAATCAATATGGTAACGATTTGGTTTCCAAAACGGGCACTTAAGCTGCCTTGAAATCGCATAAAACAAGACTGTAAGGATCTCAGTGGGGTGACCTGCAGTTTGAAAACTTTTGTTACTGTGGTTTCTGATGGCGTTTCCTCACTTGTTACACCCCATTTACATCCTTTACGTGCGACACACTTTTTGCTCAGTATAACAGGTATACCTGTTGTATCCCCAGACTAAGGCAGAAGTGTTGCTTCTAAAAAACACTATGGTGAATCTCCTGTTTTTCTTTCATGACTGGAAACCACTGCATTAATGTTTTCTTCAGTTTCTCTCACACAACCTTTTTGCAGATATTTTAAAGCACGACGCCACCTCCCAACATGTACACACGAACAGATGAGCACACATGACACCATAACAGCCCACACTGAAAGTGCATATCCCATTTGGGAACCTCTGCATTAAGTCATGTAGCTGGCAGATTCTCTCCATAGTATTAGAAGCATCTTTTGGTAATTGACAAGATTTCTACTTTCTGGTTACTTTTAAACATGCTAAATGGGCATGCCCCACCTCCTTTTCTCCACATTATTTAGTACGGTGAAGTTTGCCAGGTTGTCTGGGATTGTAATATGCATTTTTTTTGTTGCATGGCTGCATGAGGTAAGCATCTGTAACTGTGCATCAGCTTCATGTTCGCATCTGTCACGTCTGCAGCCGCATCGCTTGGCATCTTTTAACTCGCCAGCTACCGAACCTGCCCACATCCACGCGGGGTGAGATGCCTGCATCCTCTGTTAACCCCACTCTGGTCCTCCTTGTGGCGAGCATGTGTGTACGCAGCTGTGTGTGTGTTTTTGCAGCACACCCCCCGTACAAACGAGGCCACCGTAAAACCGCTTCCTTTGGCACCATTCTGGATGTTCCCAAGATCGTCGTCACAGGTACCGGTGCCGACAACTGGCCTCTACGGCACCCCTCGCTGGCTGCACTGCCGCACGCTGCCGGTGTGTGTTGCTCCAGGTCATAGGTGATCCAGTCGTGTGCCTGCAGCCTGTCAGAGCAGGTGCGAGCTTTCCCAGTGTTCCTCTTACATCCCCAGACCTTCAGGAATGTGATCATTTATTTGTGGGATGATCCGGGTCATCTTTCTAGCTCCGTTTTAGTTAGCGCCATACCTGGAGTAACACTCACCTGCTCCGTCACTTTGCTTTAATAAATGTTGTCCATTAATCATCTGGCATGGCTTTGGTGAACAGCTCTTCCTTTGAGAGAACTCTAAATGCAGGTCGCATTTCAAATTCCAGGCAAAAGAGTATGGCGAATGTTTTTAACCCATGAAATGTTCGAAAGTTTGAACAAATTTCCTTATCATTTAACACTCAAAACTGGGATTAACAGAGGTGGGGGGGGGTTAATCTCAAAAAGGGCCATAATTGCACAACATACTTGTGAGAGGATGTCTATTAACATAATCTCTACAGTCACATTTTTTGAGCCTATCCTAAATCAGTTTGATAGATCACCACACAATTACTTTATAAATCACTAATTCTCTAGAAAGAAAATTAAGTTGATTAGATATAATGAGTGTCTGCACACCTTTTACAAAGGCTGGTTGAGAAGCTTTGTCCTCTGAGGAGTGTGGGAATGATTCTGTTTTTGGTAAGGGGTGGCTCTCTGTGTCCTCATTAAGCACTTGTATCTAAAAGGTTACCAAATTATAAGGTGCCCAGCTGTGGTCCCCTTCAGTAGAGCACTTCACCTGGAACATAGGTGGCGACTGCGAGTTTTATTTTTGTATTGGTTCAGCAGCAGTAGGTGGCAGTGTTGCACTGGTTTTCATTTTTTGGCAATGTAGTTATCTTCCTCTAAGCTTATTTTAGAATTTACATCTAAGTGTTTTTCTTCAGCTCATTCAGAAACATTTTGTATGGTTTGCTTGTTTTTAATTTTTTTTGCATGTGTATATACATGCACATTAATATAGGACCTACAACTTGTTTGTTTTAAATCTGTGTTGAGAAATTGTAGCACCCGTTTGTTTCTGAGTGTCATGTCTGTCATCCACCTGCGTGGAGGCAGATGTGTGATGAGAATTTCGCATCAGTGCAACCTTCTGACAGCCTCCAGCAGGTGGCTTACTCTCCAGCGCTGTGAATTGCAATCAGGGTAGTACATGGGTAGCAGTCCTATCAGAGCTGCTGATGAGTCTAAACGGCTAGATTGAATTTCTTCTTGTGTCACAAAGATGCCACTCGGCAGCATTTGACTCCAGGTTTACTTTGGCTTCAGATGTAGAGGTGGAGAAAGCCCAGAAGTGTGGGTCTTCTGGAGCCCAGGCCTTGCTGTGAAAGGCCCATGGCGTAAGGGCCCAGAAATAGGTGCCGGCTCTAGGTCTCAGCCTCAGGCTAATGGATTTCCATGGACGCACGTGACATGAGATGGCCAAGGAAGGCCACCCAGCTATTCCTGTGTGTATGTGAGAGAGTGTGGATTATGAAGAATTTGATATAATGTGCAGCTGTCTTTTGGCATCTCTCTAGACCCCCTTTCCGCTGCTGTCTTCCCTGAGGTGTCTCAGTATGTGTCCCCTGTGCCTTGTTTTCTCCACACAGCCAGCTGTGAGTCGCAGAGACGCCGGTCAGTGCAGGACCTCCCAGGAATCGTGACAGAGTCCAGCCAGGTACAGTGAGGTTGCCAGAGGCCGTCCTGAGGTGCTTAAATTCTGTGTTTTTATAAGTGCTGCAGCCTACAACAGGAGGGTAAATATTTAGCTGCTGGTGTGTGGCGAAATAGGTTACTTCTTTTTCTTTATGAAAAATAGCCGATGTCTAGTCCCTTTTATGTTTCATAAAACCTTTGTATTGATTTACTGAGTTTGTCTGGTTTGTTTGGAAGTGTTCTTGTGCGGTTTTCAGCACTGCAGCTTGAACAGTCTCGTCAGTCACACTGAGTATCCTCTCAGATGTGTCTCATGCCTTCTTTCAAGCACACTACTCTGTGAGGAGGAACACACTTCAGACCTTTTTTTTTTTTTTTTTTTTTTACCACCCCCACCCCCCCATCATGTTAGTTACATGGAGTGTTGTGGAAGACGGATGCTCACCCGGAATCACAAGTGTAAGGGCCCTTGAAATGATCGACATTCCTGAGAGCTTCTGTAATGCCGCTGTCGGAGGGTGTGCCTGTACCCCCACCCCCCAGGGCACAGCACAGCTCACTGAATGCAGGTTTAGTTGGGGAAAATGTTTTCTAGCACAGCAGTTCAGTTGCAGACAAAAATTTGTCTGTTAAATTCTTCGTAATGGAGTATAGGTTACGTCGTGGCTGCTCAGCTTTTCATGTGCAAATGAACATTCATGTCATCTGATCATCTTGTTTTGAATACTTTTTGGCACAGTACTCGTCTCAGTATGTTAGTAATTAGCAGATGTGGCTAGTCCTGGGTTTTTTTAATTCATGTGTGACAGTATGATTGTGTTGCACAGTCATCAGCCCTTTGGTTTGGTTTCTTGTATGTTGTCCTGTCGCAGTAAGTATAGAATCCCGCCATCAGCTGTTCCATGCTTGGAATTGTGACCGCCTCAGTGGTGATTAGCTGTCATGTGACATCCCAGGCCGCTAATTGGCTGTGCCATTGCTTCGGGCCCTTGCAGGGAAGCAGGAGTAGCAGTAGGTCCTCTAGTCCCAGCGTGAGGATGATCACATCAGACAAGACGGGCAGAGGTTACGGTTTCCCCCCCGATGATCCCTCAGGTATGGGCAACTGCCTTCACTCACACATGAGATGATTTGTCTAATCTGCCTTTCTTACATGCCTGTCGTGCGCTAAGAAAGCTCAGGTAACAAGCTCAGGGTTTACTCATTTGCTGTCTGTTTGTAGAAGTCGCAGCTGCTTGGTCTAAAGAGTAACCCATTACCCTTCCACTGTTGTGATGTGCTCGTTGTTGAATTGCCGATTAATATTATATAGCACTCGATCCTGGCTTGTACAAGGTGTGTGAGTTTCAGTGGTGATTTAAAGGCACACTTGTGGTAGAGTTCATTTAAGTTGATATACCGTTTCTAATGATAACCTCCAGCTGTCAGCTCAGACCACAGTGTTGCAGGAAAACTGAGTTTTGTGCTTGTCGCCCTCAGACACCAACGGCTCGGACAACTCCATCCCCATGGCATACCTAACTTTGGACCACCAGCTGCAGGTGTGAACAGCCACTTAACTGTCTACGTATCCATTTCTCAAGTGCTCAGGGGATGCCACCTGAATGAACCCCCCGTCTCATCAGTTGGCTTTTTTGATTTTTATTTTTTTGAAGGACACATCTCACAGTCCAGCTTAATTTTTCTGGTCAGACTGTCATCAGATGAGTCATTAATTAATATTAAGCTTGGATTTCTGCGTTTAAGCTGAGGTGATGATTTCATCTAAAAGCAGAATGCCAGTATCTTTTGAGGGTATATTTAAACTGTGAAGATGGAGCCATTTATATGCTGATTTTCGGGGTATATTTATAAGCTGAGACTGTTCTAATTGCTGTTATAAATACTGTTGCAATGCAGCCTTAACAGGCCTTAAGCGGCTGAATCAATTATTGGTTGAATGCTTGCTTATTTTCAGCCCCTTGCTCCCTGCCCCAACTCGAAAGAGTCCATGGCAGTATTCGAGCAGCACTGCAAAATGGCCCAGGAGTACCTTAAGGTGCAGACGGAGATCGCTCTACTAATCCAGCGAAAGTAAGTGCTCAGTGGCCTCTGTCGTCCGTCTGTACATCCATTTTGAAAAACCCTTCATTTGAAGTGTCTCAACAAGCATAAGGCATGAAACATGGTGTTTCTGCCTCCCAGGTTTCAAAGGTACTAGTCCTGGCATGACGCCATCTGACTAAAGTACTCTTGTAGTGTTGTTTCCAACCATGGAGTCAAAGCAGGCTCTCCATATGCCAGGGCTGCACTGTCTGTGAGGGCTCCAGTGACACGGGAAGCCCCTTCAGATTATAAATACAGGTATTTAAAGCGGGGCCCAAATCAGCAAAAGTCCCTGAAGAAATGCTCTCCCTAACCGTACTGAATATAGGCAGCGAACCCAAAACAAACCGCTCTCCGAAAGCACCACAGTAGCACAGTAGGAACAACTGCATGTGTTCTACTCAAGCACTCATCATCTTTTTATAGAAGATGACTATAGTGCACTGTCTGCTTGCCACTTGTGTTGAATCTGCTCTTTCACAAGAGCTTTTCAGTTTACACACATCACAGGCACGGATGTCTTGTCTTGCTTTATCACGAGATTTAAATTTTGGTACTCCTAGAAGCTGAAAGCAAAAAATAGAGCGAAACTGTTGATGGTCAGAAGATCTTTCACTAAAAGACCACATTTGCAGCATACCTTGCTGATGTGTAGCATTATATGAACATTTTGGTTTCGGTTTAGCTCAGTGTGCATTTGTATGGTGAGTAGGTTCAGGAGTCTCATGCTTTTTTTGCTTTTTTTTCATGCTGTGACATACTTCTGTTTTCTACCAGCGCAAGATGTTTATTTTGGCACTTCCTGTTTATGACATACATCACTTGTTTGTTTTAAAGTGTGCATCATTTACACTGAAGTTTGTGCAAAACATGTAAACTTGCTTTGTGTTTTGTCCTCTCCGTAAATGATGTCAGCCAACTTTTTTTGAAGTACATATACCAAAAGCATTATGTTGCTACGTTTTCATTTAATAAAAATATAACTCGGAACATAATGAGTTTGTGACACTACCATAAAATGTGATTTCTACATGGGATATTTAACACATTTGGCATTTTCCATTTACTTTTGGGGCATAAATAAACCCTGAAATTGAGCTTCACAAGAAGCCAGGCGACTACATGACATGCAGTTATGGTGAAGCACCAGTGCTTCAGGGATAATGCGCAAGTACAAGTGGATGAGGAATAATGCTGCAGTTTGCCGTTAAGCACCTGTCACACAGCCGTCTGACTTGTGATGAAGCTCCATCTATTCCTGGGCTCGTTTTATTTACTTATTCATTTATCCCGGCCCAAATTTAGGAAGGAGCTCATTGCCGAGCTCGACCAGGATGAGAAAGATCAACAGAACACCTCCCGCCTGGTCCAGGAGCACAAGAAGCTTCTAGAGGAAAACAAGAGCCTGTCCACCTACTACCAGAAGTGTAAAAAGCAGCTGGAGCTCATCCGGGCCCAGCAGCAGAAGAGACAGGGCACCTCCTGATGGGCCACGCCGACAGACACCTCCATGCCGCCCTCCAGTTCATACCTCGCAGAGAGACGTGCGCTGCCCCCTGCCTGCCCCTACAACCCATAACCAAGACCACCTTGTAGGGTTTAGCAGTAATGTGGCCTGGAAGTCCTTTACCTCCCTGAAGCTCTCTGTCCCCTAGCACTCGTATGATCAGTAGGCTGCTGATTGAGCTCCTCAGAGACCTGTGATGTACCATGTACAGGAATGCAGTGTGGCACAGAATGCTGCCTCCCAGAAAGGGTGGGGTAATATGGGGGGGGGGCATTAAAGCTGTTGCATGTTGGGGACAACACCATTTTTTCTTTTGCCTTTTCATTTCCAGTTAGTGTTAAGACCAAACTTGCATACTTTTTCTCCCTGCTGAGGAGGTGGTGTGGTTTCCAGACGTGTGAAGCCTTATGCCATGCCGTGACCTTCAGACAGGGTGTTTTAAAACACAGTGACCAGGCTGAGTCGCGAGAATGCAAATGCAAAGCTGCAGTGAAATGGAGACAATATCTGTGAGCCCCTAAATGGATTGTAAAACGCTGTATCAATAATTATGCCGATTTTACTTCTAACTTTGTGTCGGTAGCTTCTTTTGTCTTGCACCCTGTTTTGTGTGAGCATGGCCTATGAATTAATATTTGAACACCTTGTGTTTCATTTAGATTTTAAGTTCTTTACCCTTTTTGTATCGGCGAGGTATTTTTAAAGGGCGTGTACGCGGGTCCTATACGTTGTCGGGGAGAACGCGAACGCAAAACTTCTCGAGTTCAATCTGATTTGCAATATTTTGTTCAATTAAACTAACAATTCACTTTCAGAACTACTTTCAATCCTTGGCTGAGCGTACTAAAGCCGTTATACTTTTGTTGTTGAATGTATTTTCATGAACTCAGTATTCATATTCTAGTTTTGCTGTTTTTATCTTTAGATTCAATATTTGATTATATTTTAAGGCGCATTTGTGGGGCGACCATTTTTGTCTGATATGGTCACTTTTTCATGTAATTGAAATGCTTCCTCTGTTTTAGTTCACCGCTGCCTTAGAACATGATTGCTTGTATTTAAACAGTTTCTGTATTTCAAACTTGATCGGTGACACAATGAAGCGTCTGAAGAAAACATGACTCTGCAAGTTTGTTACTGGCATCTGCGCAAGAACAAACCATAACGTGCGGACAGTTCTCAGTTTTAATGCCGTAACATTAACTTAATTTTTCGGTAATGCGTTGCACTTATGTCAGCTGTCTTATTACAGTGTGACTGGTGCAAGAAGTGAGTAAAATGTACTCCTGCGACCTACCAGATGACAAACGCCAGTTTAATTTTGTCATGAGAACGTTTGGTGAAGATGCCGCATAGTTTTGCACAATCGAGAGATTTCTGCTGAATAATATTACCATTACTGGTAGGCTATACGTACACGACTCATGGTAAAGTATCAGTTAGGTTTCTGTAATATACTTAAATATTGCGAATATTCTACTCACTTGTGGTATGCGGTGAGGTTTCGCCGTTTTGTAAGGTTTTGCATTAACATCAACCTGTTTACTATGTACTGTATATATAAATTTGATTTCTTAAACTATGGGATTGGGAGTTAGCCAGTGAAGACCCTATAACGACATAATAAACTCTTCAAATGTTCCGGTGTGTTCTGTTTAGATGACGTTTCCTAAACGTCCAGTCAAACGTCGGATTTTCTGGAACTGCATAGTAATTGTGAACGTAATGCGGCGATCACAATTAAAAGTCCAGCTTGTTTCTTAATTCCGACAGTCTGAAAATATTTACCAAAGTTCGGCAAAGCTGTATATATTTTTCAGAAGCATTACGAGTGTGGAAGAGACCCAAAATAACCTCGGGTAAAGGGGGAATCAGGGTGAAATTATATTCTTCTAAATCTCGAAATCATTAAAATTCTTATATAAGTTTTGCGATCTAACGTGCCTTGCGTCAGTCAGTATCTTGTATCACACTCTAAAATAGCAGGAGCCGTTATATAATTATATCAAGAATAGTTCGGGATTTGACATGCCTTCACGCTTTTCATTATACTGAACATTCGCTTGATCTGGCCTGTATGATGCAACACAACCTCTGTCCAATAGGTGGCGACCTAGGACCGCTGCCTATTGCCCCAGGCACCGCTCGGGAAAGCGAGGTGTCAAGCGTGCTTCTTTCACACAAAGAAATAAGGTGCATAGTGTGAGTGCTCTTAGCTCCTTGTAATGCAGACGCACGTTTATTTCTGCTGTACATTCTCTCTTCGCAGCAGCTTACTGTAACAATGTCGTACGGGGCCGAGTCGTCTCCAAGTGAACTGAAGCTTAACACCCACACTCTTAAGTACTAACTACAAAGACGTCAACATTTTGACCGTACCTGGAACAATAAATGTTCACCTGAATACTCAATGTTCAAGCACTATCTTCTAGCTGTGGCGTGACATTTAAATATTTAGTCAAAACGTTATTTTCATCCTAAATTGAGGTGTTTGCCTTACGAATACATACCGAAAGCAAGGTACTTTCTTTTACCCCCAAAATAACGATAAGCTGTCAAGGTATGATATCAAATATTTATTAACTACGGACAGTGCTGATGGTCAGTCAGGCGTATTCAGTGGGGGATCGTTAGACACTTGGTGGTATCGAACTAAACTTGTGCTGTCTTGCTAAAAACCGCAGTACTGTTTCACACAGTTAGTAGAGAAATGTGCAAGCGGGTAAGCAGAGGTCACGGGGACTTCGACCTTATCTGTTGAGGTATGGATGTTAATGTCGAACTTGTCTTCTGTGACACCGTCATGAGTCACGTTTTGACTGCGGGCGTATGCCTTTTTGTTGCTATTTTCTTACAAGTACTGATCATACAGAAGTAAATTAAATGATGCTCCTTTGTTAGTAAACCCCATGAAATGTCTACTCAGTATTGTAAGGTGGGGATGAAGCAAAATTACTGATATCATTAAGATAATTTCAACATTTTAAGATGTTTGAAAGGTCGATCGTGCATACCACTCATTGGAGCGTATTTTTTATATAAGGTATTTTGATTGCTCAACCATCTGTCTAGTTTCAAAAAGGTTTTCATTTTAATTATATATGGTAAATTATTACTGCTCATATACAGACTTAAGTAGTCAAACGTCCTGTTGTAATCTTTTGTTGGCTGGAAACAATGCGGGATAATGTTTCTTTTGTTTGAAAAGAGAATTGTTAGAATGTACATCAAACAACATCGGTCTTATAGTATCCATGGAAACCCCGACATAAATAGGCTAGAAACAGGAGAGCTGTTTCCTTTTTAATAATGGACATAATTTGGGTCACAATATTTGTGTGGTGGTCTATAAATTGCACTGTGTGCCAGATACTTATCCCATTAATCTGTGCGAATCCCTGACTGTCTTGGAAAATGACTGCAGGCTATAATTTAAGGGGTTTGGTGAGATCGGACTCTTCCTGGGAGAATCGCTGAAGCTCAGACAAAGAAACAGTATTTCAAGCACCCCGATTCCCTTGTTAGTTTTCAGGCAGTTACATCATATTTCTTTAAACATAGTCCTTTGCTTCTCGAAATGAAACATTGGAATGTGATCTTAAAGCTGGCAATCTCCATTACTTTGGCATTCCTGTCAGTTAATGCCTGAATTGGCACCTTATTTTCCCCCAGAATTCTTCAGTCCGAGTATTGTTCAGTGCACATGTCAAGTGCATCAGTGTTAAGTCCTTTTTTTCCCCATTCCAAGCCTTTATTTATTGTTTCTTGACTCCCCGAATGTCAGAAAGAGTAAAAAAGGAGAGAGTGTAGGTGAAGAGATACTACTGTGGGGTCTCCGATAGGCTTTTTCTGGAGTTACATGCACACGCATCCTGTTGGCACCTCCAATCAAAACATACCAATACCACCGCAGAGTGTACAAGGAGAGGTGCCCGTGCTCTCACAGTCAGGATGCATTTGTCTTTCTTGCCACCTGTTTTCTATAATGCTAATGTGTGTTCTTCCAAAGACAGGCAGGTTCCTGCATTGTGTGTATGGTCACACAGTGGGAACTACGGGTTAAACACAGTCACTGGCCATCACCGGGACGTTATCTGGGACTTGATGACACTCGACACAGCTGAAGATGCAAAGGATTTAGAGTTGTGTGCACGTGACTCATCTCAGGTGTGACTGTGGATGTTTTGGCTCAGTTAAGGTTCAAATCAAAGGCTTGCTCAACTGTGTGAATTCATCATTACATTCCATCTAGCATCTGTGAACCACTGTCATGACATGTAAACATTCTCAAATTAGTACCACATAAGCACGAAAGCACTCAGAGATGCAGTAATATATTAAACTAGGCACCACACAGTATCATTTGCTATGTATATTTACATTGCTTCTGATAATGCTTCTAACATTAAATATGGTTTAATGCTAGTTTCCCTTCAAAATGATTTAGCAGATTAAGTCTTACAAATTAATGCATGGTTGAAGCAAGCTTTGGCTTTCCACACAAACCGGCCACCCTGGATCGCTGTCGCTAATCGAGTTATCACAACATTGACACGTCGCTTGCATCCGCTCAGTTATTTTCCGTATGATGAAGGGGAAAAATATTTAAGCAGACTCAGGATTTCTGTGAAACCACAGAGAATGAAATGTAACCTAAATCATAAGCAAGCACACTAGACGGCAGCCAAAACTGAGTTCATTCAATTACAACAGCAATATATTAAGTTTAAGAATAATCTGATCGTATTTACTGTCTTATGATAAAAGCTATGTGGTCTGTTGGTAGCTAGTTCTTGTTTTTGTTGCGAATCAGATTCCTCCCCCTGAACAGTCCGATGCTGTACAAAGGCATGCTCTGTTAGACAAAGAGACATTCTCATGTGTCAGAAAGGAACTCGCTTGTGGGTAAACAGAGGCAGTCCCGGCCGCATCACAGTGGCCCACTTCAGTTTGCAGAGGAGAGGGCAGAGAAGAGCCGCAGCAGCCCACTGCGTCCGCCATCCCACCCGCCAAACGTGGTGGCACACCAGTGACACCACACTGCCCCCCCCCCCCCCCCCCCCCCCCCCCCCCCCGCCCCCCCTGCGGGCGCGCGGGCGGGCGCCGTTTGCCGCCGGTCCTGCCGCGGGGTGGGCTCTTCCCCGCCGGTCTGTTTCTT